>APFE030016245.1:352314-376067 GCA_000404065.3 Pinus taeda | reverse complement strand
AGGTTTACCGATAAGTGATCCCCTGGCTCCTCAACAATAATCCGAGGTTTACCGTTTGTAATACGTGCGTGTCTGGCGTCGTTCCCAACGAGGGAGGATTGATCCCCTCACTGGTTCGGACACGAGCTCGTGCTTCTCCTTTAAGAGGAGCTTTCCCAGAGTATAAATGCAACAGTTGGATTTATCCTATCACAAGATAAGCTACTTGTTTGATTTTGCTGTCTTGGAGAGTTAATTACTCTCCTACTCCAAGACACTAGCCTGATCTATATTGGTGCTTCAGAGCCCTAGTAAAAGAAAAGTTACTAAGTTGATTTTACTTTAAGCGTTAATTTTATGGCTTTTCTTTAAGACAAAAGGTAGTGGAGATGAAACTTATGGTGTGTAGACTCGACTCAAATCCACTAAAAAGATGCACCTAGGATGATTTACACTACGTTTCTTTTTCAATGAATTCCCCTAGCTAAGAGAGTTGGAGAATGCAAACTTTTGATAAAAGCAACTTTCTTAATAGACAATCAAAGAAACAATCTCTTTATCTTTTCAAGCACACAAAACATGACCACTCATTACTTGCACGAAAATTCCTTTATCTTTCAAAAACTTCAAACGCTATTTAAAAAAAACTTCGCAAAGGAGATCTTTTTGTATTTTCCTATTTAACAAAGCATATAAAACTAATCTAACAAAAGCAATTTCAAAATCTATAAAAATCTATGAAAAACTCACTCAAAAGCAAATCAAAAGGAAATTTACCTAAAAGCAAATCTAAAGAGGAAAAAGCCTACTAAGATGATTCCAGGTTGTTTTACTTGGTAACAATCAAACCAAGGACCAGTTCATGCAGAATCATAAACCAATCAAAAACAAAAATCACTCTTTTGTTCTTTTCTTAAGAATGAAATTCACAACTTCAATCAACAAGCTATTTCGAAATTCCGCAAAGAGACAACACAAAGGTAGGTTGCTCACACAGGTAGACTTTACAACAGGTTTGACTCCTAAGAAGAATGACAAAACTAGAGAGATTCAAGGTTTCACAACTTCTAAAGTCAAAGTCACTACAGGACCAATGCAAAAATCAAACCTAAGGCTAGAACTTCTATGAATTTCACTAAAACTCTTGACGCTAACGAAACAAGTTCAGGTGAAGATCTTTGAGAGATAACCAGTGGATTTGGGTAGTAAAAACTAATGAAAGACAAAATCTAGGGGAAAAAATAGACAAAATGGAAATTTTCTCAATTTTGACAAGGTACGCAGGCAGCCTGTTTGACCAGGTGCACCCATGCTCTGTGTGCAAAGATACAGTGTGTACAGGTACACACTGTGCTCAACTCAGAGAGTGCGTACTACTGAAAAATTAAGAAAAACTAAATTCTAACTTAACTCTAAGCTAGCCCACCCAAATACACAGTCAAACAATCAAAAACCAAAAAAGAAATGACTCTTTTCATATCAAAGTATCACTCAAAGGAAAAATCAATCACATCAATGGATCCCCAGCGGAGTCGCCAATTTGTCATGCGGAAAGAGTTAATCTTGCGGACAAAACCAACCTCCCTAGAAGCCTAAGACTTTCTAGTGACAAACAAGACAATTAAGAGCAATCCTTCTCTAAACATGCATCATCATACGAGAAACCAAGTGTTTTCGATCCTACCTGAAGTCCAACGATGTTGTAGTAGTCCAGCCTCGTCGATCTGGATGAGCTCCTCCACTTCGAAACCTGTATTCACTAACAATCAAACAATTAAATAGCACCTGAATATCTCATAAAATAAAACATATTCAACATACAGACCAAGGAGTATATGAAACAACTCATTAATAACAAATTGTTTAGAAGAATGGACTTATTTGTATTAATAGGAAACAAAAGAAACCATTACAACCTGAGCCTTGGTGTTGTGCAAGTTCCTCCCAGGGTCCAGTAAGAGTTTTCCTTTACTTTGATAAGCTCACCCACTTCCAAATGAAACAAGAAAGGATGGGAATCTCTCCTCACAAGCTTCTACAAGGAAGTCCTAATTCCAGCAGAATCTACCCTTTGGAATGTTCAGCTTTCAACCTCCCCTCCTCTGGCCCAATGCTTGTATTTATAATGTTCTAGAGGAAGTTAATCAGGTCCAACATCAATGGGATAAGCCCCTCTTTTGGATGGGGTAGCTCCTCTCTTGATGGGATAAGTTCCTCTTTCATAGGGATGCATGAACCATCTGGAGGCGCTCATTACACATCAAACAATCTTCTAGAATGCTCTAGAAATGACCACAAGTAACTTTTTTAAGATGAAACTCGCGCCTTTTGACCTCTACAGGGGTACGCACCCAACCCTTGACATACAAAGCGTACAAGTACGCAGGTATAATGAGCTTGGAGTGCGTACATGCAGGTAAGGTAGAGAGAATCTGCGTACCCAGAGATAAACATGATTTTTAAAGACTTTCTCTCTTTCTTGAAGTTTGACATGGAGAGCAGAGGTATAAGGCTTGCCAAGGAGGATAGTATGACTGTTGATGGAGCCATACTAACTGCAGATAGTCATGGTGACAAATTTTAGTGTAACAGATACCGTCAGTGGCGTGAGATGTCCCCGGTGCATTGGCACCTACAGCATGAGGGAGGTCTGAAATGATGGTATAGACATAACTGGATTTTGAATAAATGAAGTCATATCTTAGAGAAACTTGGAGAGTTTCTTCCTCTGTCTGAGGAAAATGGGGTGTGACATCTTTTCCAATTGGTGATAAAAGGCTCCTCAGAAACCAATCAAGATAGACATAGTCTTCGAAGGGTGGGTCATGACATGTGATCCTCCTTCTATGCCATTCCTGAACATGGTTGGAAAGACGAGTGGTGGAGGACTGACGAAATGAGGTCAATAGCTTTGTAATAGTGTCGTATCGGAAAGGTAAGTAAAAATATGAGAGGAAAGCTTTAGCAAGCATCACAAAAATGGATTGAGATGTGGTAGGCTAATCTACATACCATTTTGCAGCATCTAGAGTGAGTGTGTGTTGGAATAGCCAAAGATGAATGGAGTTATCAGTAATGGAATTGGATGAACACCACATGTGTTGGAGTGGACATGATTGGTAAGGTCCTCTCTAGAATTACCCTCAAACTTTGGGATGTCGGAGGGAAGCTTAGTCAGCATAGCAAGCCAACCAACATCATGGTGTATAAGGTCGTTTATCAATTGGCTAGAATCTAGGAGACTTAACCCAACCATAAAAGGGAGCATGGTGGCTACTGAAAAGGTTCTTGAGACTATTCTGTTAGATGTGACCACTGGAGGACCGAAGCCAACACCAGGTTGGGTTCTTGCACCAGTTGTGGGTCTAGACATGGTGACGATATTTGGTGAAGGAGGCTCATAATTAGATGGGAAATTAAATGAATCAAGAGAAGAGTCAATGTGGGGACTCAAGGGACTATGAACTTGAACCCTATGGGGAGGAGTAATACACCCAGGTTGAAAATGGGGATGATGGCCTAAGAGTCTTTGCGACAAATTCCTTGGTGGTGCAATGGTGGTAAGACACAAGTGACATGGAAATGGTGAAGGGAGATCAACAATATGCCTTTGTCTCTGTGTGGGGAGATAAATTTATTATGTTAATTCTTGGCTTGGCGATGTAAACCAAGCACCCTTCACTTAAGGTTTTCTTGTGTGTGCAAGTGTGTTTATTAATTAAGCCCAGATTGTGTTTGAAAAAAAGAAAAAAGATTGTTGAAAATGAACTGAAATTAACAACAGAAAATGAATAACAAACCAATTAACTAAACAACACCCAAACTGGGTTTGCAAACACTATGTTGGTTGGTGGCGAAATCAACTGAAAAAACACTAAAAAGGTCAATAGATCTAAGTGTCGGTGTGACTAGGATCAAATGACACTAGGCTACTAGAAAGTGGTGTAGCAACAACAAAAAACCAGATAGGGAGATCATTGTAAAAAGATAGGAAGATGGGTGTAAAACCTAGGGCAATCGATGGGACCCTACAGCTAATGACCAAACAGGTTTAATATGAAACTATGGATGGGCACAACCTATCTTTGAAGATCTGAAATAGAAGGGTATAGATCTGGAAAATATGGATGAAAGTGCTACAAAAAAATAGACTTGTTACTCAACTAAAATCCTCCTATAAAGGAGGAAGCATACTAGAAGCCCTAAGGGTCTAAATTCCACTTTGATGAGTAAATCAGCGTAGATCAAGGCCTAAGCGAGATGAGATAGAGCTTAAACAACCTAGCAGATAGCTCTAGGATTTTCCCAGAAACAAATTTGACAAAAACTTGGAAACCCTAAAAATTGCAGGTACTGACCTGATTTCAAGGGGATCACACTTTCTGGGCTGAAAGGTGCACTCTAGACCTCTATATTGCACCATTTGGGTAGAAAAATGTGATTTCTTCTCCTTGATTCCTGGTCGGCAAGTCTCAGAAAAAAAAAAAAAAAAAAAAAAAAAAAAAAAAAAAAAAAAAAAAAAAAAAAAAAAAAAAAAAAATTATATTTGTCACGGCTGGTTCTTGTGACCTGCAGAAAAGACCATAATACTTCAGGAAGTTAGAAATTTGATAGATCTAGGGTTAAAAATCTAGTAAGCAACATTAAGAGACTGAAAAAATAAGAAACTCTAAGCTAAAAACTAAAGGTCACCTAGGTTTCTAGATATGAAGTAAAAAACCGAGTGGAGTCACCAAATTGATAGCGACAATAAGAAATTCCCTAGTGGAGTCACCAATTTTGTTATACTTTTTTCTCCTCGAGTATGTACGAAAATGAAACACTTAAGATTGTGGATGACAAACAGTCTCAACAATATAAATGGATGCTAAACATTGTAGATCTACAACAAATGATAGAAACAAAACCTGTCAAAGCCCTAATATATGCCACAAGCATAGTTAAATAGCAAAATGAAACAATAATAATAACTCCAATAATCCAATGGAAACCAGATATACAAAAATTAGATTTGATCATAACACCTACGAAGGGAACAATAAATGTTACCAGTCCCCCTCTATGGGACAAATTCTTGTCTAGCCTCAAATGTCTTCAGCTTTTTGATAGAGTCTCTCTCCTCTATAATGTGTAAACCCAACAAATAAAAAGTTTGAGCTCAATGGGAACTCAAATGGAAGAAAAATGGTGAGCGATAGTGATAATAATCAGAGTTACAACAGTGAGTGCAACAATGAAAATAATCAAAAGTGAATAATGAATGGAAAACCCTTCTATTTATAAAAAAAATATTGAGTTATCCTCAAAGTTATGGTTAAAGCCTTTGAAGTCAGCAAGACATTGACCAAGGAAGGAATGCTTGATGACTTGGTCGATGGTTGGTATGAAACCATTTCTTAGTGCATTTTTAAAATCTATTTAAGCTCCATTTATAGGGTTGAAAATTCATAACCAAAGGAATACGTTGAACATTCGATTGTTGAACAGTGAAACTTGAAACTTGCCATTGAAAACGACATTGAAACTTCAATATAGTAATATACCTATTATTTAAGCCAAGTGCCATTGTACCTCAATTATTGACCAGTGAAGCAACTAAGCCTAAAGGTAACACACACTGAAGGTGACGTGTGACTACCCGAGGGTCGATATGGAGTATGGATAGAGCACACATTGCAACTGCCCAATATGGATTCTGGACTTAGGCTCACCTTGGCGGTTCCCCGATATTGAGTCTGGAGTTTGTAATAGTGAGTAGTGATTGATTACTAAAGATCATGATGTATGAGTTTTGGGCCTGAGAAATGAGAAATAAATTTTGGAATGACTAACGTTTATTTTTTAGCAATGCAGCATACCTAAACTTGAAAAACTCGTGCTCATCGAGTCAAGGCTAAAAATAGAATAAATTAGAATCAATTGCAGGAATCTGCTTTAATCGGCAAGTCTCAAGTCAAACTTGCATTGACCATGAGTTAAACTTGGTCAACGTGAGTTAGACTCACAAATATTTAGATCAGATAGTTTGGAGAGCGAGCAGATTCCAACTCATGATTAATCGCAATTGATCGGCGAGTCCTATTTCACTGCTTGTAACTGAAATCTGAACTAAAAATAGGAGATCTTACAATTGAACTAATTCTGAATTTTCTAAACTAAAATTGGCCCATCGGCATCATTTCTATTGTGGCTTGGGGAATCAATGGAATAAATTCATTTTAAATTAGGTTCATGGAGAAAATATTTTATGGAAGATATTTCTTTTATGTCGAGGAATACATAGTAATAGTTTTTATTAAATTTGAATAACAAAAGTATCTACTCTGTATCTCCCATATCTCATTATTTTTATCTCCTGTAACTCATACAGAATGTGGGGTAATAGTGGACATGTAGCATCAAGCTCCACTCCTTTTAATCCAAAGTTCTGCATGCAAACCTTTGTGTCACTTGCACCGCAATGCCTTCAATGTAGAGTGTGGAGTTAACACCTACATCTGCATGAAAAAAGCTACATGTACATTTTGACTTGGTTTTTTCACCTTTTGTCCATTCTTTGTTTGGAGTCTAGGATAACAAACTCCAAATACTTTTTTTCCATACCTCTATGTGAGTGTAACTTTGCACATTTTCTTTGCTTCAACCAATATCAAAATCATTTGTGAGCTTCTTTCAAGGCATGAATACATGCTTCAATCATGAAAATTAGCAAAGTTTCTAAAGCAAAAAAATAGTGATGGATTTATCCTTTTCCATTTCAAATATGTTAGGATTCTATTGAGATTTTTTTAGAGATAATTATTAACTAGCCCTCTACTTTTCACTTTTCCTTAATATAAACTGCATCTCTTATTACATTTCTAATCAATATATTTACATCAAATACTAGATCAAAGGGCCAAGGACTTTTCATAAATGCTTCCTTGTCCAGTAGAAGAATAAATAGTCAACATGTTAGCTTGGTTCCAAATTCTTGGGAATTAATATTGTTTTGAAAAATGACTATTCTTGTTTGATTCTAGAACTATGTTTATGCTTTGAAAATGGATTTTCCTCCAAATTGATCTTGGAAAGGTCCTTACTAAAGGCTTCTCTATATCTCCTCCACTAGAATGAATGGTTTGTATGTTGAAAACTATAGCAGAGCTCCCTTCTGAAAAGCCTGATCATCCCATTGTCACCAAGAGCTCCTCCTTTTCCCCAAATTGGACCCAAAACAACATTGAGTACTTAATTATGATCCAACCTGAGAAATCTTGATTGACACTGCAACTCAAGAGATATTAAATTTAAAGTGCACTAATATGATTCATCATTATTTCATTGAATAATTATATTGTTTTTGAATTTGTCATTTGTGCTTTAGGATTTGGTACTGACCTTTTTTCACTTGAAAAGGTTTTCATTCTTGGACTATGACAATGTTAGTAAGATTTAGGCCTTTTGTAGTATTTGTACCCCGTGATCATTTTTGCAAGATGTGTGTCCTATGTGGAAATAAATAAGCATTTAGTTATTACCTCCTAAACTAAAGCATTGTTTCTTTTATTAGGTGCCATGTAGCATCCTCTACAAATTGAGGACGAATGGGACATAATATCCTATCCATCCCCATAGACTATAGTCCTCCATAAAGGGGAAAACACCCCAAAATACCCATTATTGGGCA
The DNA here is from genome assembly GCA_000404065.3 of Pinus taeda. Lineage (NCBI taxonomy): Eukaryota > Viridiplantae > Streptophyta > Pinopsida > Pinales > Pinaceae > Pinus > Pinus taeda. The sequence continues at coordinate 368,419 of APFE030016245.1, read as the reverse complement.
ACTTTTGGGGAAACTAGGCTTAAAAAACCCAAATTTGGAGTTTGGAGTAAGGTTTACTCATTCACTTAAGAATATGAAACCAGTCTGCAAAATCTATAAATAAAGAAGGATTGAATTCATTTTGGATCACCAAGTGTGGATTACTTCATTTGTTCTTGAGCATTAGGTCTAATAGTTTTTTACCCCTTCTATCTATTTTCAATTTCGGTAGTGAAATATTCCACCCTAGTTGACATTCCCTTATTATCTTGTTATTTGAGAAGAAGGGTCTCTGGTTGGTCTGCAAATTCTGTTGGATATTGGTCTCTTGTCTTTTTCTAGGCACAAGATTTCTGTTAAAGGTGAATGAATTTGGAGGATAGTGCATAATAGCTTAGTTTTGTTTGGCATACACCTCTCTTGAAGGAAGCAACAAATTTTTTGAGTCCTTAATATCTTGTTCTGGGCAAAGCACTTAACTTAGGCAATGGATTCGTTTCTAGCACCTAGAGTAGTGAAACTCTTTGCTTTATTTAGGCTTTTCATGCATAGTTAAAAGGAGCACTTCCCTAGTTATTAATTCTCAGCCTTAGCTAAGGAAGCCTGTTTGCATATCTCATATCATATTCACTAGCGACAGACTTTAATTGTCTTATCTATCCATGCAAGGAAGGTGCATTAGGATTAGGAGTTAAGAAAGTTGAGACATTGTTGTACATGTTTCCAGATTCATTGTACCTTCTAGACTAAAGGAAAAGTGAATATTAGTGTTTGAAATTTAGTTATTTCTTGTTTCAATGAGTAATAAATAATGATGTGATTTGAGTTTCAAATTTGTGTACTTGCGGTTACTTTCTTTAGTGGCATGTGCTTCGCTATTCAAAACAAGGGGTTTTTCTACAGTATCTAGCCTACAAAGCTTCTTCAATGCAAACTAAATATCAAATCATGCCCTCATATCCAAATCATCTAAGGCATCACCCTAGAGAAGTTACAAAGTAGACCAATGAGCTTTGACAGGCCAACTCCAACCCCATGTCACTATGCAAGTGTTGACATCGTCCCTACAAAAATTATTTTGAAGTGTTGTATCCTACACCAATTCCTAAGATGGATGCCCAAAGGGGTTCTAGAATGAGGCTCAACCTTCATTACCGCATTTAAGAATTTTCAAAAGGATTAGTCCCTTTAAACCATACCAATTTTTACAATTTCACAATTTGGCCATGTTCCTATTAATTTATATTTTGTATTGAAAATTCAATCATATTTTACATGTTTATTAAATTTAGGAAAAATTATGGGTCAGCTCCAGCAAAATGTCAACAAATTTGTGGGTTAGGTTAGCGTTTCTCCAAATACTATCACACATGTATATATAATCACACATTTTCCTTTTTAGACCTTGATTGGTTGAACAAAAAGGTTTGCTGCCTATGTAATTTTGTCCCATACCTCCACATCAACACTCATAGATAACAATATTCTTAATTCTTCATATGTGTGCACAGTAAGGTCCCTTTTCGTTGTTATTTTTGATGGAGCAACCTCTAACAGTACACCTTTTACCACATAGATGTTGTTGTTGGATAGAAATATCAAGATGAGTCTTACACCAGACATATAAATGGCTATTGTATATCACAATAATAAGCATTAACATATGAAGATGTGCAGACCCTAAAATATGTTCATTCAATCCATTACTTTTTATTTCATGGAAAATTTCGTTCTGCAGAGTAGATGTGTTGTGGCACTTGAGTGTGTTCACATAAAAAATTCCAAGGCCAAACCCAGATTCTCATGTGTCATGGAAATTGAACATATGCCTTGTTCACCTAAAAACTACTTGTAACTCATCTTAGGGTACTCATGTACAATCTTACTCATCCCACTTAACAAGTTACCAAGACAAGGCTCATCACATCCAACCTTGGTCTAAAACAATTAAGCAACATAATTTACATCTTGACATGCCATAGCACCTGACATGTCTTAGAATGCCTTGGCACTATGTGGAATGCATTAACATCCCCTACATTCCTTGGCACGCTTTGACACTCCCTAGCACACTGTGGCACTTCTTGACATGCCTTGGTATTTTAGCATACCTTAGCATTGCCTAGCATATAACCTTGTCACTCCATCCTTAACACACCTAAAACTCATTGAAACTTCCTCTCACACACTCTTATTCATTAATTTCCATGCCTTTTGTACTAGTGCTTCCTCATGTTTCCTTGACACCCCCTAACGCTCCCTAGCTCACGCTATCACCTGGCACATCCTGCCCTACCACCTTAACACTCTAGCATTCCTTGGCACTACATAGTATACCTTGTCACTCTCTCCTTAGCACACCTAGACATCGGTAACACTCTTGGTCACAAAATCTTATTCGTTCATTTCCATGCATTTTTACCTAGTTCTCCTTGTGTTTCCATAGCTCTCCTTATCACTCCTTAACACGTGTTCCTACACCTTAGCACCTATGGCATCCCGGCATGTCACCCTAGCCTCTAGCATGCCTTAACACGCCTAGCATACCTTGTCAATTTTTCCTTAGCACACCTAGAAATCACTGAAAATTCTAATCACAAACTCTTCTTTTTTCATTTCCATTCATTTTGACATAGTTATCCCTTGTGTTTCCCTGGCATTCCCAGCTAACACTTCCTTACACGCATTGGCACATCTTAGCTGCATGTCGCCCTAGAACTCTAACATTCCTTAGCATTGCGAAGCATGCCTTGTAACTTCTCCTTAAAACACTTGGAACTCACTAACACTCCAATGCCACACACTCTTATTCCTTCATTTCCATGCATTATGACGTAGTGCTCCCTTGTGTTTTCCTAACACTCCCTAACACTCTTTGGCACACATTAGCACACCATGGCACTTGCCACATCTTAGTAGGATTTCCTAGCACTCTATCATCTATTGGCACTGCTTATCATACGTTGTCACTCCCTCCTTAGCACACCTATAACGTGTTATCACTCTCTATCACACACACACACATTCATTCATTTACAAGTAATTGAAACGAGTCCTCCCTTATGTTTCCTTGGAAATCCCTAGCATGTGTTGTCACCACATCCTAGAACCTAGCACACATTGGCATGCCTTAGTACTTGGCATGTCTTGACATGCCTAACATTCCTTGGAACTTTATAAAATGTGTTAGCACTTCCTAAAATTCCCTGCACACCTTGGCACTCCCTAGTTTTCATGCCCTCATAGATAACATTACTTTTTTTGTGACTTGGGAACCCAACCAAGTCATTGAAAAAATAGTGTTGTTCCTAGACCAAAGTCTCCCTTTGTCTCAAACTGCTTTTTCCATCCTCTTATCACAATCGTAGGCTTTCCTCCTATAATTCCTAATATGAAATTATCCTAACACACTTCGTCCATGGGACACCTAGAATTAACTGACACTCCCTGGCATAATGTCTTATTCATTCATTTCCATGCACTTTGACCTAGTTCTCCCTTATGATTCCCTGACATTGGCAAACACTCCATGACATGCATTGACACTATCTGGCATATGTCAGCACCCTTTTCATTCCTTGGCATGCCATGGCACTCCTTAATTATCATTCCCTCATAACTACCCTTATTTTCTCTTAGACTTAGGAACCCAACCAAGTCCTGCCTCGACTACAAAAACTTTACAAAGTTACATTTACTACAACTATACAATGCCTTGTTCCCCTAATGGACTATAAACCATATTATGCTTCTCATGTCTAATATTAACTCATCCCACTTAACAAGTTACCCAGTCAAGGCACACATCCAACAATGGCCATAAAACAACTAAGCAACATAGTTTACATCTTCACATGCCATAACATCTGGCATGTATAACAATCCATTAGCACTACATGGCACACATTATCATCCCCTGCATTACTTGGCATGATTTTCCACTCCCTAATAGACCCTACCACTCCCTAACATGCCCTGACACTCTAGCATGCCTTGGCACTGCCTAGCATATATTCTTGTCACTCCCTCCTTAACACAATTGGAACTTGCTGACACTCCCTATCACACACTCTTATCTATTCATTTCCATGCAATTTGAAATAGTTCTCCCTTGTGTTCTCATGGGTCTCCCTGACACACATTGGCACACCCTAGGACTTGGCACATATTGGCATGTCACCATGGAACTCTAGAATTCTTTGGAACTACCTAGCATACCTTGTCACTCCCTCCTTAGCACACCTAGAATTCACTGACAATCCCTATCACGCACTCTTATTCATTCATTTCCATGCATTTGAAACTAGTGCTCCCTTGTTTTTCCCTGACACTCCATAACTCACCCTAGCATGCATTAGCACACCTTATCACCTAGCACATCTTGTCATGTTTCCCTGGCCTCTAGAATGCCTTAACACTGCCTAGCATAGCTTGTCACTCCCTCCTTAACACACCCTGAAATCACTGACACTTCCTGTCACAAACTCTTAATCGTTCATTTTCATGCATTATTTTCACCAAGTGCTCCCTTGTGTTTCCCTAATGCTCCCTAACACTTCCTAGCACTATTTGGCACACCTTGGCACCTAGCACATATTGGCTCAATGTCGCTCTGGAACGCTAGAATGACTTAGCGCTGCTTAGCATACCATGTCACCCCCCTCTTACCACACGGCTTGGAACTCATTGACACTCCCTATCACACACTCTTATCCATTCATTTCCATGCATTTTGACCTAGTGCTCCCTTATGTTTCCCTAGCACTCACTAACACTCACCACACATTGGCACACCTAACTGCAATGAGTTTGACTAACAATCAATCCAAAAACCCTTCCAAACTCTAGCTAGTTACTTGTTGTTCACTAAGATATTAGGGTTAAGTTTATTGTATAGTGTTTAGTGTGAAAATATTACTAGGTGTTGTTATTGCATAGAGTAAAAATTATCTTCCCCATGTACACAAGGATAACTGAGAAGTGTTTCCCATAATCATGCAAGTGGAATTTCAACATGTACATCAGGGTAACCACAAAATATTTATCATATTTACACAATGCAATATGATAGAAAAATATTTACATTATATACGTGAATGTACTAAGATCAATACCATTAGCATCATATCTACATATTTACCACAAGACAAGGGTCATTACAACCCCTTAAAGATAGCCATAAGGCCTTCCTCTTTTGCAACTCCTTGACCACAAGGATTTAATTGAAAAACACATAGTTCCTTTAAATATTTGTAGATTGAGGTAGCCACTTCAAGCCCTTGAACTTAAAGATAATAAAATATTTGAAATTTGTTACAATAATAAGTCCATTAAACACACTCGTCATATTAGAGTTGGGTAGAGAGGGAGAATACTTGATTGATGCCAACCTTTTAAATGAAAAACTTTACCTACTCATTGGTTGGACACTCCACCACTAGTTGAGACCACTAACACACAGCAAATGTCCAAGATACCCATAATATGTGCCCTACACCTAAGGGCTTAGACCACACCTCCATAAAATGTACCTTCAACTTTAGATGTACCAAAACAGTGATATCCTAACCCTGGCCTATTTGTTATATTTGTGTAACTTTCTCTTTAACTAACATTTGTTTTTAACTATTTAATCCACTTACCATATACTCTCTCTTGTTTTCACCCACCTAGTATACAAGAACACTTATGTTTTTAATACAACCAAGTTAAGAGGGCATGTTTCTTTCTTACACTTAAATGTTTTCAATACAACCAAGTTAAGAGCATGTGTTTCATTTTCAAATTCCAAAAGTATAACATGTCTATCTCTATAAACTAACAACGAAATCATTGCATAAAAAAGGTAAGCTTAAAATTAAATTAAAATTATTATGATAAATACACCAAATATGGAAAAATTGTTTTCAAACACAACCATCAAAAAAAGTGTTAGTTTATCAAATACAACTACAAACTTATTAAGCCAACCTAGATCTATCTTAACGTGGATCTATCAAGCGTCAAGAGGGATCCAATCTCTTGATGTGTAAACCTCTTTTTTAGTACTTGGTAGATCCAAGTTAAGATGGATCTAGGTTGGTTATATAGTACTATAAAATATCTAGATTTGTATCGATGTGTCTCCTTCTTATTCCCTCTCTCTATCTCACCCCCAAACATACACACCCTCTCTCAATATCTATATCCCTCTCCCTCCATCTTCCTCTCCACCTCTCTCTCTTCCCTCTATCTCTCCTCTCTCCATCACTCCCTTGTCACTCCCTCTCTCTCTCTACCTTTCTCCCTATATGTCTTTCTTCTTCCTTCTCTCTCTCCCCCTCTAACTGTAGAAATTTCACCTATGGAACAAACCGATATATGTAATGTCCTAAAGCATAATACTTGTTCTACTTCTATAAAACATTAAGCGTAAGCATAATCGAATTCATGAGAAACATCAAGTAGAAACATGCACAACTGATCAAGAGAAATAATCACACATAACACAAGATATATCCAAGGGAAAGCACCAACATAAAACCCCAACCATGTATTATCAATCAAATGGAGATTCTCAAACACATACAAAAAGAATCAGCTCAATAGTTATCCTGCTCTCTTTGTAATCAGAAGATCCTGATGATCTTCAATCAGAAGATGAAAATCATGGAATACCTAGGCCTCAATATATAGGCCACAAGTCCTCAAATCTCCTATAATAGATCCTTCTCCATGTAAGGAATACTTACTAGAAATATCAAAGCATCTGATAGTACACTATCCCACATCTGATCTCAACTAGGTCTCTGACAGAACTGACATGCAACAGTTATCCATGAGTGAATCCTTAGTTATCTAAAATAATAGTTGTCATATGCATGCAAGCATTAACAAACTATATTTTATTATTTTAAAAACTTGTTAAAATACTCTAACTGGACTTGACTAGTTAGAACTAAGTCAACTGATTCTCTCATAATAGAACTCATACTTATTCCCTCAATCAGTGAAGGAAATTAAGGATAAATTCTTCAATCAGTGGGACAACTCATGTGCATGCTCACAAAGACTTCAAATTCAAATTTCCTTAACTAATTAACTCAACTGAATTAATCAATTAATATTTTCAACTGCTGTTAAGAACAAAATTAATTTTACTTCCTATAGATAGACTAGGGACTGCTATAAATAGGAAGGGACCCAGAAATGCTATTTTTAGAACTTTCTATTTTTAGCAGTTTCACCTCTCACCCAATGTGGCCAATGACCTCACTGGCCAAAATGATATTTTTAGACATGCTATTTTTAGCAAGTCTATTTTTAGCACATTCTAAATTTAACATTTCTTATTGCACATTTTTCAACACTCCCTCTCAACAAGAAAGGCTTCCTCTCGAACCCGATCATGTAACTCTAGAATGTTCTGCATGCAACACATCTACCCGGTCCACTTGCTCCAACAACACTTGGAACAAAAACACTCCCAATTGACCACTTTGTTGGGCTAGGAACATACTCTGACGCTGAAGCTCTACCTGCTGCTGACAAGTGCTCCCTCTTTGAGACATTTGTGCTACTGCAACATCTCCATGCATCTCGCACCATTGCACACCTCTCTGTGCCACCTAGCACTCTGCAAAACAATTATGCCTCTCGCATTGTTGCAGCCTGCTAGCTATGTGTTGTCCTGGGATTCCCTGCATTATCACTCTCTCTGCCACTCCATCCACATCTTTCTCTACCCAATCAGTCAGTTCCTACTGCTCCACATTAGGGCTCTTGTACTAAGGTCTCATCCAAGAGGTTGGGTACCTCAAGGATCCTGCCCCTCCTCCTTAGGATGATCACTCTACATCACCCCACCTCCTACCTGGAGGTATGGCTGCATGTGATCCCTCAGCCCACCTAACTGTTTCCCCCTACTGAGGGTCTCTGCATGAGTAGATGTCTCTACTCGATCTCCACTCAGCTTCCCCTATTGTGGTTGCTCAACAACCTCGTGAAGTTGTTGCACCAATCATGGCTCCTCCACAATCGTCTGAGACTTCTTCTAGCTCTAAATGTGAAAGGTAATATACCCCCCCTCTCAACCACCAAGTCTCCATCAGTTGCCTTGGTTCTCAAGGCTTTGCATGCATCTTGAACCTCAATAGCATACAGGTTCTTGACCCGTGAACCAATCTGCTTCACCTGTCTAGTGATGATGTGTCTAAGGAAAACCTTTCCCTTATTGAAGACTACATCATAGCCTCTATCTTCTAGCATCGTGATCAACACAAAGTTTCTCTTCAATCCTAGTACATACTTGACATTGGTCAAGGTAAGGCGAGGTCCATGCTCCCTCTAAAAAATAACTGTGCCTACACCTAAGACACTATACTTCTCATCATTACCCATCACTATGAGTATTTGGAGATCTTTCTCCTCCGAAGTACTAAATAAACTCTTGTCACCGATCATGTGGAAAGAAGTTCCACTACTAAGAAACCAACCACTTCCCATCATGGATGAGACCATGCATGTGAAGAGTGTGAAATCTAACTCAAACTAAGAAGCAAGTGCCCCACCTTCATATTCTTCCCCGAATCCCTTCTTGGATTTCCTCCATGGAAAATTTGTAGCATAGTGGCCCACCTCATGACAATGAAAGCATCGCGCTTTCGATTTGTCAACCTTCTTCCCATCATTGGAAGAATTGGATTCAGAAAGAGAAAACTTCTCCTTCCCCTTCTTCACCTTACTCGCTAAGGCACAATTCGCCTCATCATGCATGGATGAAGAACTGTCTCTAGTGCTCCGTCTAATCTCCTCCTGCATCAAATCCAACTATAGTCGTTCCCAATCTGGCAGTTTCTCCCGTCCATTCATCGATTCTTGGTGGCTATTCCAGCTCTTAGGAAGGCCAAGGAGTGCTAGATTCACCATATCCTCATCCGATGTCACGACCCATACATTTGCAAGCTCATCCCTACATGTGATGAGCTTGGTCAGATACATAGAGATCATCTCATCCCTTTCACACTTGATCTTTTGAAGTTTGTCCTTCAGTTCCAGCTTCCTCTAATAACTACTATTATGATATAAATCTCTCAATGTTTTCCACATTTCATGCAGAGTCTCCTTCCTATGGAGGCTCAAAAAAATATGATCTCGCACTCCCTCCAAGATAATTCTTGTAGCTCTAGCCACACACTTCCTCCATTCCACCTGCTCATTCTTGTTAGTAGGCTTAGGAATTTCTTGATCAATGAAATCTTTAAGACCATTATCTTCCAAAAATGCCTCTAGACAGTTGTAAATTAAATTTTCACTTTTCATAAGGCAGAGGGAGGGAAAACTAGTAGCATATTTTCACTTTTCATAGGGCGGGAGGAAAAACGAGATTGAAGAGAGTTGTGAATTAAGGTTTTACTCGTAGCAAATTGATATCGAACCCCACCATTAGATCTTCAATCCATTAATGGTGCTCAGGTATGTTTCATTTCTAACCTCACTACATTTACACCCCACTTTTAGTCTTCTTCCACCACCTCAGGTTCAAAATTCACTATTTTTTTCATCCTTGCTTTTAAGTTTACGAGTAGCATATTTTCACTTTTCATAGGGTGGGAGGGAAAACGAGATTGAAGAGAGTTGTGAATTAAGGTTTTACTAGTAGCAGATTGATATCGAACCACACCATTAGATCTTCAATCCATTAACGATGCTAAGGTATGTTTCATTTCTAACCTTGTTGCATTTACACCCAACTTTTAGTCTTCTTCCACACAGGCAGGAGTACACACACCTCAAGTTCAAAATTCACTATTTTTTTCATCCTTGCTTTTAAGTTTACGAGTAGCATATTTTCACTTTTCATAGGGTGGGAGGGAAAATGAGATTGAAGAGAGTTGTGAATTAAGGTTTTACCAGTAGCAGACTAATATCAAACACCACCATTGGATCTTCAATCCATTAATGGTGCCCAGGTATGTTTCATTACTAACCTCGTTGCATTTCCACCCCACTTTTAGTCTTTTTCCACACAGGGAGGAGTACATACACCTCAGATCCCCCACCATTGGATCTTCAATCAATTAATTGTGCCTAGGTATGTTTCATTTCTAACCTCGGTGCAATTACACCCCACTTTTAGTCTTCTTCCACACAAGGAGGAGTACACACACCTCAAATCTTTGGTTCAAAATTCACTATTTGTTTCATCTTTGCTTTTAATTTTACGAGTAGCTTATTTTCACTTTTCATAGGGTGGGAAGGAAAACAAGATTGAAGAGAGTTGTGAGTTAAGGTTTTACCTCTTCAATCCATTAATGGCACCCAAGTATGTTTCATTTCTAACTCCACTTTTAGTCTTCTTCCACACAAGGAGGACTGGTTCAAAATTCACTATATTTTTCATCCTTTCCTTTAAGTTTAAGAATAATATATTTTCACTTTTCACAGGGCGGGAGGAAAAATGAGGGAACATAGGTAAAATCATATGCAATTTTCCTTCTTTTATGGTTTGTCTCTATAGAGTTGATTTTACTGTGTATGCACTGTATGCATCTCTAATTTCTCTTTAGGAAATCCTATTTTTATTCTTTCCAATAAAAACTCTTTAGGGAATCCCAATGGATGTTTCCCCACATTCATGGATGGCATCCTTGGTAAACCCATTGGCATTGACTAGTGCACCTCACCCAAGGGATTTCAAATAGGGCACATGCCACCACAGAACTAGCCAAATACACAGTAACATTAATGCCATTCGGTTGGGCTAACCCCTTGGGCTCAATAAATCATAATCAACTACACTATTTTCCATATTAACATATTGATCCCATTTAACATTTTGTTAGAGTAACCATAACAATCAAAGGTTGTTTTTATTTTTATTTTGGTTTTTAATTCCTTCTTTGGCGTGGTGACAACTTTATATGACTATATAGATGTTTATTTTTGTCAGAATATATGTTGAAAAGTAGATGCTTTCTTACATTCTACCTTGTTTGTTATGTATTGATGGAGTTCAGTTTCATTAGTTGTGACCACAGAACTGTGTCAAGCATGTATACAAGGATTCTTGTATCACTATTTATAAAATGAACATTGTCCTTAAACAAGCAAAGTAGATCCTTAGTTCTACATGTTTGTATCTCAGGGAACTTCCTTTCCTAATAAATGAGGTGAAATTTAAGTGTTTCCAGAGTCCAAATCTCGGGTTTTTTGAATTCACTCATATATGATCCTGGAAAAGTGAAGTGAAATTTAATTATTTCCAAATCTTAAGTTCTGCGAATTCACTCATATTTGGTGCTGGAATATTTTGAGCAAATGGGAAGAATTTCTTTTAGTTGCATTCAAATTTTCCAAAAATAATACTAAATTTCTCCCTGACTAAAATTCTCCCTGAAATGGCTTTGGGATTGAAAATTTTGTAAATATTTTTAGGGAAACAACCCAAAATACTTTTTCCATATTAGAGTGTTATAACACTAGGTACTAAAACAATCTTCTATTTTCTACTGTAAATGTTTGATAAAGTCTCCCCTGATCAAAAAATTAGGTAGATGTGCTGGATGGACTAAATAATTTTTAATGAATAATCACTTGACACAAATGATATATTAGGTTGCATAAATATATAGCTTAGGAGTATGAAATGAAGAAGAAACCTCAACGAGATTGACATATTCTTAATTGAGTTGAATGAGGCCAGGAATATCTTTGAGTAGAGGGTGTTGAAAATGGCATAATTTTGTTCTGGTTGGATAGATTTAGAACTAAAACACAGAAGTTTTCTTGCTTGCATAACTTGAGAATATTTTTGTATCTCAAGTCTCAACCTTATTGAATAATATGATTTATGCCTTGCAATGTTGAGATATGTTGTGATACCACTTTCTAGTAACCTAAACACTTTGGATGAAATTTTAGTTGTGAATTTTACTTTCAAAAAATATAAGTGAAAATATAGAAATTGTCCCTTTTGTATAATTTCCTTGAAATTCTGCTACTTCTTGAATGAATAAATTTGAAACTAATTGTTGCATGAAGATAAAAAATATCTCTAACAATTTGTAGTGGAATAGAACATAAATAAAACACAATCACACTATATCAAAAAAAACAAAATTTTCTAGGGAATGCAATTGGGAAAACCCTCTGCTAGCTGTAGAAATTTAAAATATTATCCGTATTAGACTTTGAGACACCTTCTTCAAGACCATGTTCATTCGATGCTTATTGCTTTCCATATTCATTTTCATAAGCTTTAGGGTTGTTGTCCATCAAATCAGAGTAGCTAGAAAGTGTCTCTTTGATTTCAGAAAGCAGATCAGGATCAACTTCATCCAAGTATCCCCTAGAAGGCTCATTAGTGGCAACAAGAAAGTTTTGTATTTTTTTTATTTCATCACATGCATCCATCATAATTATTGATTTGTCTTCATTTCTTTCACAGTCATTTTCAATGTTAGATGCAAAATGTAATTTAGTATGATATAATCCTTAGGTAACCAACCTCAGACATATTGTTGGTTAATTTATGTTTGAAGTTTATTGAGTTTGAGTTTTATCATCAAACTACTAGAAGCATACTAGAATGGGTGAGTTAATTATCTTGATAACAATGTTATGGTTTGATCTAGTTCATGAAAGGAACTTGTAGTTGATGGTCAAAATTTCACATTCCATTCATTTTTTTATCTTCACATATAACAAATATCTTTATGTTATAGCCTCTAGCTAGATATATATACAACAACTGCCACTCAAAAGTTGGATGTCATCAATTTGGAGCTTGAGCTTACTCAACTTACCTTTGTTTGAGTTGAAAATGTCATTAGATCTCATTATATCGTCTATTGCAGAGCATGAATCCAATTTACCTTTGTTTCAGTTAAGAATGTAATTAGATCTCGCTATATCATCTTTTGTAGAGAATGAATCCAATTTCTCATAGTCGATTTGCTTGAGGTATAACAAAGCTACTTTAATTCATTAAACTTACTTTTCATATTCTATTTGCTGATTGTGATTCTGTAGGCCACATCTGCATTGGAAATGGGGCATATTTAATGAAGTGTGGAAGGAGAGGGAAGCTTCAGTTATGTCCTTTCAAACTTTCTAAGGTATGTAATAAAATTTTAAAATAGTTCTCCATAAAATTTTGTGCTTTAATTGTTTCTTTTGATAATGGATTATTTATGTGATCTCCCCTTTCTTACACACAACTAGAGTCCAGACATGGTTTTTTGGGATATGTGGACAATGGAAAGATTTATGCTAACCATTTATCTAGAAATTTACACTATAGAAGATCAAGCATTTGCAGTTGAATATTTCCTTGCCACTAAATTATAGTTGAAGAGTCGGACTCCTATTTTTCAGGCATATACCTCACTTTTAAATCAATTTATTGCTAACTTTGTATAGACCTTCCATGGGAGGGTAAAGAGTGATCACTACCATTTTTTAATCTTCCTGCAGACCAAGTAAATATTCCAAATGTGTATAAATCAGTGGCTCCTTGGAGAATCCCAAGAGTGGCGCTATTGTAGCAACAAGAAATCCGTTTATTTTGAGTTCTTTATTAGTGCATTGATAGTATATTGTTTTTTCCATACAATACCTCAACAGTGTATGATCAAATTACAATTAAGCCTATCATAATATTTTTACTTACCCTCTTTTAGAGGAGAACTAGAGTGTGTGTCAAGCTTGCACATCACAATTGTATCATGCAAAGTTTACCTGGGACAAGTTTTGTGGATCTAAGCAGCAAGATACCTGTTGGAATTCAAGAGGCAACAATACTACAAAGTGGGAAAGAGGTTTCACAGTTAACTTGGATTTCACATTATGGTTGCAGTCAGTTTGTTGGCAAGATGCTGGATACCCCAACTTCCTTTTTATGACTGAGTGCAAGATTGAATCTTTCGACATATTCCTTGCTCAATTTCCATTAAGTGATGGGTTTTCTCAGAAGTGTTGCACACTTATAAACTTTACTAGAGTTGTTCTTGAGTCTTCAGAGGTGGTTAGCTTTTCAAAGCACACACATAAAAGAAGAGGAGAAATAATATGCCTGCCTAATTTGAAGTTATCTACCTATGAATAGGGTGTTCCCATTCATAAACCTGACAACTCGCTCTACTTCTTTCTAGTGAACAACTTTAGGACTTGCCATGAATCGTGAGACAATTCCAACCCCATAACTATAAATTTCTTATTTAAATCCATACCCAATAGATTAGAATCTGCACAAGGAGAACTCCATTCTTGTTTCGAAAGAACCTGCAATCGACTTGTACCATGCTATTTAATATTTTCTGTATTTATTTGCATCCTTGGTATGTGACATAAAGATGCAATAGGATACCTTGCATTTTCTATAATAACAATCCTAAAAAATAATAAAGTATGCCCAAATATATCATTTCAAATGATAAATGTAGCTCATCTTTTGGTGTTTCAATTGTCAAAGTTGTTACGTATATTGATGAGAACTTCTACAACCAATACCATAGTGACAATATATGTTATAGTTTTATCCATGGTTCTTTGAAGGTGTTTCTCCTTCAGTAGAGCAGCAATACACTATAGTTTCCATTTAGTGGAGAAGTGTACCCAGTAGAAACCTTGGCCTATGTGTAGATGGGTTGAATGCACATTAGACTCTATATGTTGTTTTGAAGGTGTTTCTCCTTCAACAATACTTCATCTTAGTAGATACTTTCAGTCTGCACCTTTAGTAGATGCATGCAACCTTGGGATACATGTTGTATATTATAGTTTTCCTATGAGGTTGTAGCAACGATGAAAGAAGTGCATCGGTTTTAGGCATATTTAGTATGCTTTTATAGTTTGACTTAGATGCTCACTTTTCTTAATTTAGGTATTTTTTTGTGTTCTATTTTATGAACAGATTTATCTTTAAGAAAAGTGCATAGTAGAGAAGGGTTCTATATTTTGAGCAGGGGGCACACTTCTAGGTAGGAGGTACATTATTCTAGGAAGCTTTTGCCATGTAGGCTAGGTGGTTTATCCGAGAATCCTAAGAGGTGCTATTGTAGCAACAAGAAATTCGTTTATTTTGAGTTCTTCATTAGTGTATTGATATTATATTGTTTATTCCATGCAATACCTCAATATTGTATATAGCTATATTTAGTATGCTTTTATAGTTTGACTCAGATGCTTACTTTTCTTAATTTAGGTGTTTTTCTTAGTTTTGTTTTATGCACAGATTTATCTTTAAGAAAAGTGCATAGTAGAGAAGGGTTCTATATTTTGAGTAGGGGACACACTTCTAGGTAGGAGGTGCTCTATTCTATGAAGCTTTTGCCATGCAAGTTAGGTGCTTTAACCAAGAATCGCAAGAGATGCTATTGTGGCAATAAGAAATTCATTTATTTTGAGTTCTTCGTTAGTGCATTGATAAAATATTGTTTATTCCATGCAATACCTCAATATTGTATGATCAAATTACAGTTAAGATTGTCATAATATTTTGACTTACCCTCTTTTAGAGGGAAACTAGAGTGTGTTTCAAGCTTGCATGTCACAATTATATCATGCAGAGTTTACCTGGCACGAGTTTTGTGGATCCAAGCAACTAGATACCTGTTGGAATTCAAGAGGGAACAATACTACAAAGAGGGAAAGAGGTTTCGCAGTTAACCTGTCTTTCACATTATGGTTGAAGTCGGTTTTTTGACAAGATGTTGGATACCCTAACTTCCTTTTTATGACTGAGTGCAAGATTGAATCCTTCGACATATTCCTCGCTCAATTTTCATTAAGCGATGGGTTTTCTCAGAAGTGCTTCACATCTATAAACTTTACCAGAGTTGTTATTGAGTCTTTGGATGTGGTTATCTTTTCAAAGCACACACATACAATAAGAGGAGAAATAATATGCCTGACTAATTTCAAGTTATCTTCTTGCGAATAGGGTGTTCCCTTCCATAAACCTGATGAATTGCTCTACTTCTTTCTAGTGAACAAATTTGGGACTTTTCATGAATTGTGAGACAATTTCAATGATGCTGGAAGATACAACGGATCACTGATATCAAAGACTGATCCCAAAAGGTACCAACTGAACATGATGGATAAGGATGGTACTGCACTGCAAACTCAGGTGTCGGCATATAGA
>APFE030016245.1:227613-323497 GCA_000404065.3 Pinus taeda | reverse complement strand
GCCCAATCTCCTTGCTAGAATTGTTTTTCTTTGAGGTGTTTGTCATGCCATATTTTTCTTTGAAGTTGGACTACCTCTAAGTGGAGCACGACCTACAATCTTTGTTCATCCAATCCATTTAGCTGAAGAAATCTTTCCTTTTGTGCATGGCTGAGATTTAGGTTCAGTTGAGTTTCCATCCTTAATGTGTTATATTCAAATTTTATTGACAACAGAGCCTTCTTCCTAGAGACCAGCTCATAGGGTGTGAACTCTGTGGTGGTTTTCCAGTTGGTGTTATAGGCCCATGTGGCCTCAACCAATTGATCTGCCCAATCTTTTCTGCTACTTCTCACTACCTTAATCAAAATCCCTTCCAAAGCTCTATTAGTGACTTCCACCTGTCCATTTTCTTGCGGATGATAAGGGGTGGAAATTTTGTGCTTAATATTATGATGTGTGAGCAGGTCTTCAACCAGATTGGAGGTAAACTGACTCCCTTGATCTGTGACTAACTCTTTTGGATAACCAAACTTCTGGAAGATATTTTCCCTCAAAAAATCGGCTACTTTTTCTTCTGTTGTTGCCTTGATCGCCTTTGTTTCTGCCCATTTTGTCAGATAATCAGTACACACAATGATGCAATATTTCTATTTTAAACGAGGGTTGATAGGACCCATAAAGTCCATGCCCCACTTCTCAAATGTCTTGAAAGTCACTTGAGGTTGTAGGGGCATCTCATCCCTTGGAGTAGGTTTCCCCAATCTTTGACATCGGTCACATTGGCTGATATATCTCCTGACATCTTAATGAAGAATGGGCCAATAGTAACCTGCTTGCAGAATTTTGAAGGCAGTCCTTTTTGCTGCAAAGTGGCCCCCACAGGACCCATCATGACAGGTTAGGAGGATGTCAAAAACTTCCTCCTCCATGACACATCACCTCAAAATCTGATCTGGGCCAAGTTAAAAAAATTGCCCCTAATCCAGGTGAATGGGGAAATTTTCCTCACGATCTTGCTCTTCTCTTTTGAAGACAGGTGTGGCGGAAACTGTGCTGAAACCAAATAATTTGCTATATCAACAAACCATGGAGAGAGTACTGAAATAGCAAATAGGTGTTCATCTTGCATTTGATCATCCACCATTCCTTCTTCACTTGCAGGCAGATCTAGTTTAGACAAAAAATCAGCAACAACATTTTCCTTCCCTGGCTTATCAACAATGGTCAAATCAAATTGCTGCAATAAAAGTAACCATATAATGATACGATCATTTACATCTGGTTTATCCATCAAATACCTAATTTCAGCATGATCGATGTGTACGAATGTTTGATAGCCAGTGATGTAGTGTTTGAACTTATTTAGGGAATGGACTACAACTAGGAGCTCCTTTTCGGTTACAGTGTAGTTTAGTTCGGCCTTGGACAGGATTTTACTGAAAAATATATGGCATAAGGTAGCTTCTCCTCAACTTGCCCTAAGGCTGCTCCAATCACTTTGTTCGAGGCATCTTTGTGAATGTGGAAAGGTAGGGCCCTGTTTGGACCTCTCAAAATTGGGGTAGTTACCAACTTACCTTTCAAGGCATCTAGAGCCTCTTAATAGTTGTCAGTCCATATGAACTCAACATCTTTTCCCATAAGACCAAACAATGGAGAGGCTAGCTTACTAAAATCCTTAATGAATCTTCTATAATACCCTACTAGGCCTAGGAAACTCTGAACATCTCTTAGCTTTTGAGGAGGTGGGACCCTTTGGATGATAGCAATCTTGTAAGGATCCACCTGTAATCCTTGTTGAGAAATTGTATGACCTAGCACAATCCCTTTAGTCATCAGGAATTTGAATTTCTTAGGGCTGAGGGATAGGTTCATTTCAATACACTTGGCTAAAACTTTTCCCAAGTTAGTCAGAGCTTCCTGGAAGTTAGAACCATAAGGGGTAAAGTCATCCATATAGATTTCCACTGACTTATGCGCCAGTTCAGCAAATATGCTTAGTACCACTCTCTGGAATGTGGCGGGAGCATTGCACAACCCAAAAGGAAGGACCTGGTAGGCAAAAGTACCCCAAGGACAAGTGAAAGTGGTCTTATCTTGGTCTTCCGGGCTGATTTGGATCTGGTTGTACCCGCTAAACCCATCCAGGAAGGAGAAGAACTTCTTCCCTGCCAATCCATCTAACACTTGATCTATGAAAGGCAAAGGGAAATGGTCCTTCTTGGTGGCCTTGTTTAGTTCCCGATAATCTACATAGATTCTCCACTTCTCATTCTTCTTTGGCACTAACACCGAAGGAGAAACCCATTCACTATCAGAGATGGGATAGATGAATCTTGCATCTAACAACTTTTGCAGTTCTTCTTTGACAATGTCCTTAAGGGTTGGACTCATCCTCCTTTGAGGTTGCCTGATTGGTTTACAATCTTCTTTAATGTAAATGTGATGAGTGCGGATTGAAGGGTGGACTCCCTTCATCTCCTTATAGCTCCAAGAAAAAACACCCAAGTGATTGTTCAATAAGTTACACGGTTCTTTCTCCTGAGAGGTGGATAGGGATGAGTTGATCTTCAAGGTTTTTTCTGGGCCGAATTCCACACTCTTAACTCAGAGAGAGGTCAGATCAGTCACACAGAGATCGAATAAAGGATTGGCTTGGGTTTCTTCCACCAGCTCTTCTAATGGCAACACATCGGAGGTGGATTCTGAACCAAGTTCTCAATAAGATCATCCTCGGTTTGTGGACCCCCCATGGTAGCCTCTACTATACACAACGGTGCGGAATAGACTTCATCCTCATCTTCCTCCTCCAACCAGAGGGGTAGATCATGTTCTAATAGAGGTTGGGCAGGAGGATATAGGATTAGTTGTTTGGACATATGCTTGTTCTTGATTGTCATGTTCCCATCTCGAAAATTAATGTAAGCATGTGCAGTAGCCAACCAAGGTCTTCCTAGGATGAGGGGATACCTGATGAGCTTTGCCTTTAGTTGGAGAACCAGGAAATCAGCAAGGTACTCCTAGGAATCAATAGAGACCATTACATCTTACACAATCTCATCAGGGGTCACAGTGGAGCAGTCTACTAACTACAGTACTGTGGAGGTCTTTCTCAGGGAACCCTGAAGGTTGCGTTTGAGCATAGTGTCCCTAGTCATCACATTAATGGCAGCCCCTAGATCAATCAAGGTATGGGGGATTATGGTGCCATTGATGTGGACATCGACTATAGGACTCCCAGGGTCTAGATATTTCGGACAAATTACCTACCCCAACATCAAGTCGGACAATTGTCTTATGACATTGTTAGTTGGGGCATCTCTCTTGCACCTACCTGGGTGCCTGAAGCACTTATCCTTGATCATCTTGTTGTATATGGGCACATCTTTTATGGCTAGGAGAAGTGGTATCCTTACACATAACTATTTCAATTCTCCCAGAACTTCAGTTTCTTCTAGGGTTGGTTGTGTGGTTCCAGTTAGTCTCTCAGGAAAGGGTGGAGTGACTTTTGGTTCTTTCCTATTTTCCTTCCTCGTCCTCCTTAGGAGAAGGTTGGATATCTAGGAGAACCTTCCTAGATTGTAGGTTAATCTCCTGAATCTCCACAACATAGATTGGGCATGATTTTTCTCCACTATATACCTACTGGGCCTTTCTATTGTTAGGGTTCAGGTTCGGTTGAACACGTATTTGGGGTTGTCTTGGTGGACTAAGAGGTAATGGTTGTGGTTGAGTAGGTGGTGTAGGAAAAAGAGTGGGAGGAGAGTTATACTGGGGCCTCCACCCCTGATGAGGTGCATTCCATTGAAGTTGTGGCTAAGCATAAGAGTGAAATGAATGAGTAACTGGCAGAGCCTAGTATTGAGGAGGATATGACCAAGGAGGGGGTGTGGACGAGGAAGGATGAGTAGGGGGGGCCCAAGAAGGCATGGAAGTGGCTTGATTGGGGTTTTAATAGTTCTAGGATGTCCCTTGAATTTCCTGCTAGTAAGGTCTAGGTCCATGTGGCCTCCTTTGGTTCATGAAATAGAGTGGTTCAGTGGCTCCTTCATCCCCTTGATATGCAGCTTTGATTCCGGGCAAGGAAGGGCACTGATTCGTAGGATGGTCTTCTTCAAAAACTAAACACACCTCTATAGAGTGCAATGGACACTCATTCCTAGGATGCTTTCTAGTGCACCTGGGACAAAAGATGACCAAAGCCCTCTCAGCTTCCTCTTGTTTCCTTTTGATATGCAAGGTATCCATTTGCATGGAAAGATTTTGCCTCACCTCGCTCTTGAAATCTTCCAGCCAATTCTCAAGTTCATTTCTAAGGGGTGAACTAGATGAGGATGTACTGGCTAAAGGTTGACTTCCCCTACCTCTCTTTCTAGCTGACCTGGAATGGTATTTAAACACAGTCTTTATGTCATCATAAGGTAGTTAGTAGATGTCTCCCCCAACCAGGAAATGGAGGGTATCTAGAAGGTCTGCAAGGACTTCTCTAAGCAGAACCAACTTCAGAGATTCGGGGTCAAGTGTGCACCTGGCCCTTTTATAACTGAGTTGAAACCTTTTTATAGTCTTCTAAAGATTCATCACTTCCCATGGTCATTCAGAAGATTTCCTCCTTGGTATCCTTTGACCTACAATAGTCTCGGTATTTGTTGTTAAAGGCTTGTTGCATCTAAGGCCAAGTTGTGATACTGTTTCTAGGTAACCCCATGAACCAAAGCAAGGCTGCATCCTTGAGGGTAGAAGGAAACAGTTTCAACTTGTGCTCGTCTTCTGCATAGTCATAGGTTCGAAAGAGAACAACAAATTCAAACAAGAATGTATCAAGATCTTTGGTAGTCAATCCATGGAATTAAGGTGAGGCTGAAGGGCTTATGTTTTTCATTTTTGTGTACCCATTGGTCTCTCGAATAGGAAAGGCACCTTCTATTCTTTCCCCATTTTCTCTAACATTTTTGTTTTCAGCCATGGTCTCAGGAGGAATGGTTTCTTGCTCTTCTCCTATTATAGTATCTTCGTATATCTTTGGAGGTTCACATATAGGTTCTTCTAGATCACTACCACCAAAGAAGAGAGAAGGGTGACTTAGTGATGTGGTGCAGGTGTTGGGTAGGAATTTTTTTGAATTGTCTCTGTTCCTACGAGGCATGAAAAGGAAATCTCTTTTTTTTGGGTGATTTTTGTTTTTTTTTCTACTTGTACCTGCAAAACCGAAATGGATCGAACAAAAAATTACAACTAATTGAAATAAACCTTGCTGAAATGAAAATTACAAAATTGAAATGAAAGCAAGAGATGACTAATCTACTTTGCTAAAATAAAATTGCAGAATTGAAATGAAAGCAGAAAATGCCTAATCTACACTTGCTGAAATGAAATTGTAGAATTGAAATGAAAGTAGGAAATGCCTAATCTACACTTGCTGAAATGAAATTGCAGAATTGAAATGAAAGTAAGAAATGCCTAACCTATGCTTGCTGAAATGAAATTGCAAAATGGAAATGAAACAACTACTCTATTTTTGCTGAAATAAACTACTTAGAAGAATGTTGCAATAGAAAATAGAGGAAAAGCAGTAATTACAAAATACTCTGACGCTTCCCCAGCAATGGCGCTAAAAAGAGTGGTGAGCTCCAGTATTGCAGCAATAATGCTGCAACTCTTGGGGCTTCCTCCTTTACTTTTATCAACCCGAGTTCGTAACAAACTTGGAAGCTGACGGTGTTGTATGCACAAGTACTAGCTCTTACTGTAGGTTGCCACTTGATCAGCCAGCACAAGTTTGCTAGGAGCTTAAGCCAACTTCTATGAGTTCTCAGAAGAAGCTTTAACTGTGATGAAGGGAAACTAACTCTACAGGGGCTATTCTACTCGCAAAAAGAGAAGGAAAACTGAAATGAAACACAAACCCTAGTTGTGCAACAAAAGAGATGGAAACTACTAAAATGGGTGCCATTGATTACTAAAAAGGAAAATTGCATTTATTCAAAATACTTCTGAAGAGAAATGAGAAGAAATCATCTTTTTGTACTTTTGAGTATTTTTATGTGGAATTATTATGCTTATGGTTTGACTGGCTGTGATTGTGCAAAGGTTTGGTGGCAAAGGAAGATAGAGTTGGATTTTGTAGATGGTGAGGAAAGTGTGGATGGGTCCTAAGAAGTCCCTAGTACCCTTTTGGAGACTTCCATTCTGATCAGACTTCGAAAATTCACTCGTAGGATATTCTACAAGAGGTTGCAGGGGATCTATAGGAGATTCTCCAGGAGGATCTACAGGAGGAGGCCGAAAGTGGTTTTTGGAGGTTTGAAGGTGTAAAAATGATGGGAAAGGGGAG
Source organism: Pinus taeda (assembly GCA_000404065.3). Classification (NCBI taxonomy): domain Eukaryota; kingdom Viridiplantae; phylum Streptophyta; class Pinopsida; order Pinales; family Pinaceae; genus Pinus; species Pinus taeda. Next base: position 317,181 of record APFE030016245.1, on the reverse strand, counting down.
ATGAAGGTTTGATGAAAGTGTTTAGTGGTCTATAACTTTGTCAACGAAGATTAGGGCTGAAGGAGATGGTTGGATTTGTTCAAAAGGCAAGAAAGCAACTTTATGGAAAAATGCAGAAATTAGGGCAGATTGGCGAAATATGGCGAAAGAGTGGGGAAATATTTGAGAGATGAACTGGTACAAGATGTGTTATGGAGGAATGATAATCTGGAATTTTCTACAAGAGGGCTGCACACTTACTTCTCAAAACTGACCAAAGCATGAACCGAAAAACAAAGTTTTGTCTATCTTAACCTAATTCTGACCTAAAACCAGAAAAATGTTGAACAAAACTTTATGAATAAAATACTATGTGATAAAACCATGATAAATTAATATGAAATGATCTAAGCATCTGAATCCAAACTAATATCAACTTCTCCAACTCGAAATATCACACTAGCAATTGCATTGGAAGAGAAAAAGCTGTGTTTTTGGTGGTAGCAATAGTGTCTTAACCTCAAATCATGGTCCCAAGGAGGGAGAAAGGAGATCAAGACCTACTGGTGGCCTTTTTGGATCTTTTCCTGTTACTGCAACAAACTACTTAAGCAAATTGAAGCAAAAACAACTATTATAACCATCAAAAAGCAACCTAATTTAACAAAGCAAGATTAACGTAAACAACAGGAATTATCTTATGAATGCAAGAAAAATCATATAAATACACAAAGGAGGTGTTGGGAAAATTTGGTTGGGCCCTGACCCAAGAACTTCAACCCTTTATAAAATATCAGTGCTGGTTCAAAACTTGGTTCATCTTCATTTACCAAAAAATCGCAGTTACATCACAAAATTGTCTTCAAAAAGAGCTCGAAAATGAGCTGAATACAAGGTTGCACAAAAGTTAGAAAATATACTATGAAATAGTTAACCTACTGAGGCTTGAAGCCTTCTTATTTATACAAGTGGGGACTCCCAACAATCCTCCTTAACTTAAGGAACTAGACTGCCTAAAATTGAAGATAACAGCAGCCCCACTTGACTTGCTCGGCTGCCCCTTGGAATCATCAATATGGGCCTTTGTATTCCGAGTTTTTGATGAAGAATTTGAGGAAGGGGTCATTTAATGAAGGGGACACCCATCATATAAGTCTTCATCCCTGTTTCCTTGAGTTTGGCTACCATTTTACTCATAAATTCCTGGCCCTTATCCAAAATTGTCCAAAAAACTGTAATAAACACTCATTAGATTACATGGCAAAGTGACCATCCCCATTCACTCTATTGACATAGATATATTAAAAAACATGCACAAAACTATTGAGAATGGTGGATTAAATGAAAATAATAGGTAGAATGAGCCCATATAGTTACCCATTTCTGGGGATTATCACATAGATGCATAGATTTAGCTCAAAACAGTCCTGATTAGGATGTAAATGTTCAGATACAGAATTCTTATCCTTGCGCACCTAGCTATAGGGGCCCACGCACTCAGCTATAGACTTACCAAGTTCTCTACGCAGTCAATTGCAGGAGCCTTCCCCTTTCACCTAAGTACAGGAAACACACTTTTCTTGCCTTAGCACCTTGCCCTTACAATCATTCTTCACAAAACTTTGTCTTCTTAGACTCGCGATGACTCAACTATATATAGCCTTCTCATCACAATACCATGGTCTACGGACCATGGGCGGGTCTCAAAACCATCCTATCACCTACCCATACAAGGGACTAATTCCCCTTTGACTCTTACTTAGCTTCGTGCTCCACTTCAATATTTCGCAGTGACTTTACATTCTTTAACAAAAATATTATGGAAACTGACTTAACTAAAAAAACTTAGACCCTAGGGACCCCATCCAAATAGGCCCCCAACACAAATATGGTGACTCGCCCTCGAGTCACTCATCTCACTTCTCTACTTTATTCCTAAGGTCACTAAACTCCAGCTTCGGTACTTCAAGGTCTGTTGTGCTCTGTATTGCGGCCTGCTACACTTCTTTGATTAGCTTCTCTGTAGTTTGCCCCTCCATCACCAGGCACATGCTCCTTTTTGTCTACTACAAAGTCTTCAATTTTTCTTAGATTGCTAGAGTAATTTACCTTGCTTCCTCTGTCCATGGTTGAATTTGAGCCTTCAAAACTGCTTCTTTGTGTTGTAGCTCCTTAACATGTGCTTGTAGCAGTTTCATTTCTTACAAGAATGTGAAGCACTGGACTGGCACCAAAGTACGCATAGTCGCCCTAATCTCATCAACTTGTTGTTTTGCCTCTTTGATCTTTGTACATAGTCACTATAGGTTTGACTCCTCCTACAACATATTCCATAGATCCAATGCATTTTCAAAAAGATTTTTGCAGCTCAATACTACATTATCCAAAGTAGACATGTGTTCTATGATGGTTGCACCGCACTACTCCCTGACCTCTGGCGGAGTAGTCAGCTATAGTTTCAATTGCAGTTCCGAGATCTTCATCTGAAATCAAAAGTAACTTGGCCTACCTCATCCTTTGATTGTCTCACTGTAGCGACCAATTTCCGAATCTTTCTTGAAGATTCCACATCCTCAGGAATGTGTAGTTCTTGTACTTAATTACATGCTTGTGTAATAGTTGCTTCTAGGATTTGGCTTCACGCTGCTAGATCTTATTTTTCCTTAAGATCCTGAGCCTTTTTGGTGAATATCTGCTCATTGTTCATTTTGACTTTTGTAATTACCAATAGCATGCAATGCTCTCTAATCCAAAGCTCATCTGAGACCCCCTAATGAAGCGTGTGGAGGGTCTGAAGGGGCAGTGTGGCTAAATTCATACCCACACTCTTGATCTTTCCAAGTTGAGAGTTATCTTCCTCTGACTCTATGCGTAATGTCCCTTCTAGCAAGGCAATGACTCTAGGATCTAGAATCCATTTAGTTTCCATTACGATCTCACTCTCTTGTTGTAGGCTCACTTGAACCCCATGCTTGTCCCACGTTCACTTGAATCTTACTTGCTTCATTCTACAAGTCATGCAAATCCTTATGGATGCTCCCAAGTGTCTGCATGTACTGTTGTTCAAATTGAGTCCACAACTCGCTTGTTTTGTCATGGACCTTATCCTTGATCTCATCCAAGTCCCCCTTAGTGAGGACCATTAGATCCACGTGTTCGTGCTTGTTCGATTTTTTCCTCTTCCTTGGTCCAGAAGACGTCTCCTTGGTCCACTTTTGCAACTTGAAGGGAGTGCTTTGCTTGTCACCCCCACCTTCTTCTTGCTCAAAATTTTCCTGCTCTTCAGTATGCTGGGAAGCCGATGCTTTGAATTCTACTGTGGCCTCTTTTGTAATGTGCTCTTTATCGGCAGCTGCCTTAGCAGCAGCTGGTTTAGCAACAACTTATTTCTTCTTTTGATTGACCAATTCCCACACTCAGGCTGCTTGTGCTATTTCTTTTCATTTATGTGCAGTTGTCATCTGCGCAGAAGAGATTTCTCCACCTTTATTGTTACCTACACCAATATATTTGGTTTGTTGCTACTCCATTGGCCATGTCCCCATAATCTCTTGTTGATTAGGTGCTCACTATTTAGCTCAAAAATCATGGTTCTTAAAATGGCTCGAAACCCAAATGACTGTGTCTGCCTCAAAAAAATGAACCTAACACAACTCGTTTTGCTAAAAACTGGGTTCATATGAGAAATTTATTATGTTCTGATTGCTTTGCTAAATAGGTGAAATTTGCAAAAAAAATGCCCAATCACTGCACAATCAGCAGTCCATACTGTTAACATGCCAAGTGACTATGCAGGGTCAATGATGCTCAACAGCAAATCATAGATGGACAAGTGGAATCGTTTCATTAGGTTTCAGATTGGTGTGTTGGAACAGTGTGATTGGTTTGTTTTTGGGCCAATGAAAGAATGCCATGTGGCAGAACCAAAGGTTACCACATGGCACCTTCAAATGGCGTAAGCAGGGTGCAATTCAACAAAATTTTGGTGGAATTCGGAGTTGAACCAACGACCTCCAACACAAAGTCCACAAGCCTTAACCGCCTTCACTATCCATTGTCACTTAACTATATAGTATTCCAATTATATTTAAAGTATAATGGTGTGGGAATGGGTGGTTAGGAGGGCAGACTACATGCCAGCCCTCCGCATGTGAATACCAACCCACAACAATGGTTATGGTTAGCGTTAACTCTAGTGGATAAGTTCAAACAACGTTTAACATTTATTGTCCTCGCATGTGAACGCAAAGAGTGTTACCATAAATGATTAGGCAGGCAGCTATGTTAACGGAACCCAAAAAGATCTACAATGGTTAGTACTCGCCCATGTGAATGCAATGGATGTTACACCAAATGGTTAGTGTGGCGGGCTCCAAAACTATGAGGTAACCACCACATGTGACTCGCATAAAATTCTAATGATTGTGTTCAGCACTAATTTCGTAGTCATCGTGCTAATTGTGAATTAGTGGGTAGCTAATCCTGGTTTAACCATTAATTAAGCCTGAGTTTAAAACAATGAAAATTTTGCGGTGCCACTAATTTTGGGCCTGCCTCCACATTTAGCGTCTCTAACTAGAGTTATTCCAGAATTAGCGGATTTTTTCAAGGAAAAGACTATCTAAGCCACATAGAAGGCAATTTTCAACCAAATGGAGCTTAGGAAGAGGTGTTTTTAGCTAATTTGGACATTTTGAACACATCGGTGTAGGTACTAGGAGCCATAGAGCTTTTTAAAACATCATTTTTCCATATTGAGATAATATAGAGGCCTAATCCATGGAATTTGGACCAAGGGGATGTATCCTAGGAGGGGTGAACTCCTTCATCAAAACACTGTGTTAAAGTGTCTCTTTGATGGTTTGTTTTACTTGGAATTTCTTTTGTTGAGTAATTTTTTTTAATCTATTTTGTTCATGAATGTCATATTAAACTTAACGAAATTTACTTGTTTACAAGCACAAACAACTAATGACAACTCAATACACGAAGCAATAAGCAAGCACATGTTTAGAAATATGTAATTGATATTAGCACAATAAAAATAGATCAATTTGGTATCATATCAAGTTAAATTACTTGATTACTTGAGTTTGTGCAAGTAGGGTGTGAATGGTTGCAAACTTGTGATGCTTACAAGGTTAAAGTTGCAGAAAGGAGAAGGGAAGCTATTGGTAGCAACTCCTGAGGTAATTCTTAGAATAAGGAGAGCCACAAGGCCACAATATCCACCACCCAAAGTTCCAATTCTAACTGCACTTGAAACTCCTCAAGTTTTTCCTTCAAGTGAGATTGAAGAGGTATAAGTAGTACCATTTTATGAGCCTGAATCCATAGCCATTATGTCTGGATAAAGAGAGCCTGAAGGTCCTTCTTTAGAAGAGGAAGAATTCAAGAAAGTTTTTTTTCACTTTAACTGAGATGGTTAAAGTCCTCTAGGAAGAGAGGAACACTAGAATGGTTAGAGAGATTTCTAAACCTTCACATGGTGAAGGAAGCTCAGAGGATAAAAAAGATGAGAAGAAGGATTCGAAAGGGAATGGTGGAAAGCCACCTCCATCTTCACCATCCTCATCATCTTCCTCATCATATTCCTCATCTCACACAACATAATCTTCTACTACCACCACTGAAACTACTCATACTCATTCAAAAACCCCAAAACGAAAGACTCCCTTACCTAAATTGCACATTAAGTTTGAACTTCCCATCTATAATGGAGAGGTGAATGCAGAAAAGTTGGACAATTGGATTTGACAATTGGAGGTATACTGCAGAATTCAGAACCTTCAAGAAGATGACATAAAAATCAAATTGGCTTCATTGAGGCTAGAAGGAGCAGCATTAGTCTGGTGGGAAGAAAAGACTCAAGAGGAAATGTGAATCCATGATAAGATATCCATTGCTTGGGTTGAATTTGTTTCTCCAATTAAAAGACAGTGTTATCCTTTAGCCTATATGTAAAAATCCATTATGAGTTGGCATAATTTAGGAAGCTTAAAGGCCAAACAATCCAAGATTATACATAGGATTTTAGGAAAAGAGCTTTGTTATTAGGAGTAAATTTGAATTCCCAATATACACTATTGAAATATATTGGGTGTTTACATTCCTATTTGAAACATACTATCCTTATGTTCAATCCAATAAATTTGGATGAGGTATGTGTGAAAGCCATGCACCTTGAAGCAAGGGGAAAGAACATTCAGGAAGAGGGTAGTAAGAGGAAGACATTCAAGGGTAAGGAGAGAGAAGGGTGGAAAATAGAAGGGAAAGACCAATTCAAGTGTGAAGAAAGAAGAGGAGAAAACCATATGCCAACATTGTTCCAAATTTGAGCATGATGAAGGCCACTGCTGGAAATTGCATCCCGAATTAAGGCCTAAGAAACAAAACAATAAGGGAAAACAAAAGACAAATTCTACCACACAACATGACCTTGGTTTAGATTCTGGTGATGAGACCAAGATTTTAGCCATGGTTAAAAAAGGGAAAGAAATTGTTGCAAGCACTAGTTCCTCACATAGTCAAAACAACACTCCAAATGAAGAGTCAAGAATAGAGTTGTTTCATGTAAGAGTGATTTCAATACATACAAATATTGATGCATTATTTGATAGTGGGTCACAATAGAACTTGATTTCAAAAGACGTGGTTAAAAAACTAAACCTTGAAACTGTACCTCATCATAAGCCATATCCATTGGGTTGGATATTTAACAATGCAAACTTATGGGTTACAAGGAAATGTTTATTCAAGTTCACCATTACTGAAAAGTTTATTGATGAAGTTGAGTTAGATGTAGTTCCACTTGACATCTCAAGAATTAGTTTTGGTAGTCTTTATTTGTATAATAGGAAAGTAGCATTTTATCATGATGAAAACAAATACATATTCCTCAAGAATGGGGTGGAGTACATTGTGAGATCCCATCACAAAAAGCTGAACATTTCTTTAGTTAATGTAGGGAAGATGAAGAGACAAGTAAATGCAAGTAAAAATTTTGTGCATCTCATGATCAAGAAAACGAATGATATTGATTATGAATATTTTGAAGGTTGTGATGATAAAATGAAATCTTGATTGTTTGATGTGGTAAGAAAATATGGAAATATGTTTCAGGAACCAAAGGGGTTACCTCCCAAGAGGGGAATTTAGCATGAAATTCAGTTGCAACAAGATGTTCCACTTCCAAACATTGGCATGTATCGCATGTCAATTATCCAGAGTATGGAAATCAAAAAGAAAATTCAAGAATCATTGAGCAAAGGTATCATACACCCATCTACTTCACCATGTGGTTCACCCATTGTCTTGGTGCCAAAGAAGGATGGAATTTGGCACATGTATGTGGATTTCCATGCACTGAACAAAATCATGGTAAAGAATTGTTATCCACTCCCAATAATTGATGATTTGGTTGATCAGTTGAGGTATGCAAAGTATTTCACTAAGTTATACTTATGAAGTTGTTATCATAAAGTTAGGATAGCTGAAGAAGACATTTGGAAAACCACATTTAAAACTAAACAAGGATTATTTGAGTGGCTTGTTATGCCTTTCACTCTTACAAATACTCCAACTACTTTCATGAGGGTAATGAATGATGTATTGAGACCATTTTTAGATGATTTTTCATTGTCTACTTAGATAATATTCTCATATTCAACAAGTCAAGAGATGAACATGTCATGCATGTAAACAAAGTACTTGATGTCTTGAAAAAAGAACAGTTGTTTTTAAAGATGTCAAAATGTGAATTTAGCAAGACTTATTTAGTGTATTTGGCACACATTGTTGGAGGAGGTGAGTTGAATATATACCTCTCTAAGGTTGAGGTCATTCTAAATTGGCCCAAGCCCAATACAGTTACAAAGATAAGAAGCTTTTTAGGGGCAACACAATATTGGAGAAAGTTTATTGTTAATTTTTCTTCCATTGCAACTCCATTACATGCATTGACAAGTGTCAAGAAAGTCTTCCATTGGGTAGATGTACAACATAAAGAATTTGATGCTTTGAAGAAAAAGATAAGGTCAGCACTAGTATTGGCTCTTTCAAATCTTAGACATCCATTCAAAATTCAAACGAATGCAAGCAATTATGCTATGGGAGTAGTTCTATTGTAGCATGGTAAGCCCATTTCATTTATTCTAATATCTTTAATGGAGTTGTAACTAACTATCCCACCTATGACAAAGAACTTTATGCATTGGTACAAATTGTTAAGAAATGGAAGCACTATTTGATGGGGAAGGAGACCATCATCCATAACAACCATAAACTGTTGCATTACTTATATTCACAGTCAAAGTTGGAGCAGTCTCGACATTTCAGATGGATGGGTTTTCTACAACAATTTCATTTGGTTACCAGGTATAGAAATGGAATCTACAATAAGGTAGTTGATATGCTTTCAAGGCCTATTGTAAATTCATCTGTTATACTCAAGCATAATTCTATTTTGCATGAAAGTTACATAGAAAAATATGCAAATGATAGTGACTTTCGAAAAGTATATGCAAGATTGAGTCAAGGAAACCAAATTGAAGAGTTGGATTATCATGTACATAACAGTTTGTTGTATCACTTGGGCAAGTTGTGTATTCCACAGAGAGAAAGAAACAATATCATAAGGGAGGCGCACACCTCATTGATTGCTGAACACTTTGGTGTAGGCATGACAATAGTGAATCTTCAAAGGTATTGTTATTTGCCACGCATGTTGGAGAATGTTTCTCATTCCATAAGAGGATGTTTTTTATGTGCTACAAGTAAGCCTAGCAATAGGAAACTTGGTTTATATACTCCACTTCCGATATCTTCACATCCATGTGAGAGTATCTCAATGGATTTTGTAGGAGGTCTTCCACTGTCAAGGAAAGTTCATGATTACTTGTATGTAGTTGTAGACGGGTTAAACAACATGTGCACACTAACACCATGTAAAAAGAAAATTATAGCTAAACAAACAGTTCATCTTTTCTTCCAAAACATTTGGGTTCATTTTGGTCTTCCTATTGTAAGTGATTGAGATTCTTGATTCGTTGGGAATTTTTGGTCAAATTTGTGGGACATGATGAACAAAAAGTTGAAGAAGGGTACAAGCTTTCATCCACAACCAGATGGAAAAACCAAGGTGGTAAACAAAACAATTATTCATCTTTTTAGAGGATACTGTAGCAAACATCATGAGAAAGTCAAACCAGCTACAAGGAAAGGCATGAAAAACACCGGGTTGATTATAAATTTCAAGCTGGTGATGAAGTTTGGTTATATATTAGCAAAGAGAGACTTCAAGGGGGAGGTAAAAAGATTAAGTCAATCCGTTATTGTCCTTTTAAAATTCTGGAAGAGATTGGTAATAATTCATTTAAGCTTGATTTGCCTCCTTATATGCAAATATACTCTGTTGTTAATGTTGAGAATTTGAGATTATTAAAACCTCCTTTGATTGATGATCAAGGAGAGCATCTTTAGATGCCATCAATAGATGAATTATTGCCATAATATCTAGATGAGCTTCAGCAAGATCTCATACTTCACAAAAGAATCAGGACTCCAAAGAGAGGAGATCCCAATACCTTAGAGTGGGACTCAAGGGACAAAATCCTTCTCAAGCCAAATGGTTGTAGATCGAGAAGGTGAGGGAGGTGTACCCTCACCTGCTAAACAATTTATACTAACTTTTTGGGTCCAAAAGGCATCTAGTGGGGAGGAATGATCAGGCACTGAGTATTTAGCTCAAAAATAAGAGTTCTCATAATGGTTCGGAACCTAAATGACCACATCTACCTCAGAAAAGTGATCCTAACACAACTCGTTTTGTTGACAACTTAGTTCATATGAGAAAGTTATTGTGTTTTGATCACTTTGCTAAATAGGTGAAATTTGCAAAAAAAATGCCCAGTCAGAAGTCCATACTATTGATGTGGCAAGTGACTAGGCAGGGTCAATGATGGTCAATAATGAATTACAGATGGACAAGTGGAATCATTTCATTGGGTTTCATATTAGTGTGTTGGCACATTGTGATTGGTTTGTTTTTGGGCCAATGAAAGAATGCCACATGGCAAGCCCTAAGGCCGCCATGTGGCACATTTCAATGGCCTAAGTTGAGTGAAGTTCAACAAAATGTTGGTGGAAGTCAGGGTGTAACCCATGACCTCTGATACATAGTCCACAAGCCTTAACTTCCTTCGCTATCCATTATCAGTTAATGATATAATCTTCTGATTATATTTAAAGTATAACGGTGTGGGAATTGGCAATTAGGAGGGCCAGCCCACAGGCCAATATTCTACATGTGAACACCAACCCACAATGATGGTTACAGTTAGTATTAACTCCAATGGATAAGTTCAAACAATCTTTAACATTTACTGTCCCCGCATGTGAACGCAAAGAGCGTTACCGTAAATGGTTAGGTGGGCGGCTATGTTAACGACGCCCAAAGAACTTCGTGAAAGTTAGTACTTGCCCATGTGAACGCAATGGATGTTACACCAAATGGTCAGTGTGGTGGGCTCCAAAAATGTTAGGTAACCACCAGTGACGACATGTGACCCACATAAAACTGTGATGGTTGTGGTTAGCACTAACTCCACAGTCATCTCACTAATTGCGAATTAGTGGGTAAGTAATCATGGTTTAACCATTAATTAAGCACAAGTTTAGAATGGTGGAATTTTGGTGGTGCCATTAATTTTGGGTCTGCCTCCACATTTAGCAGCTCTAATTGGAGTTATTCTAGAATTAGAGGAGGTTTTCTAGGAAAAGACTGTCTGAGTCATAGAGAAGGAAATTTTCGACCAAATGGAACTCACAAAGAGGTTTTCTTGGCTAATTTGGACATCCTAAACACATTGGTGCTGATATCAAGAGCCATAGAGCTATGTAAAACATCATTTTTCCATATTGAGCTAATATAGAGTCCAAAGCCATGTAAGCTAGACGAAGAAGATGTAGCCCAAGAAGGGTGAACTCCTTCATCAAAACATTGTGTTAAAGTGTCTCTTTGATGGTTTGTTGTACTTTGAATGTTTGTTTTTTAGTACTTGCTTTTGAAGCTATTTTTTTCATGAATGTCATATTAAACTTAAGGAAATTTACCTGTTCACATGCACAAAAAACTATTGAAAACTCAATACAAGAAGCAATAAGAAAGCGCATGTTTAGAAATATGTAATTGATAGTACCACAACAAAAACTAACAATCAGAAGCAGATAACCTGTACATCAGCCTCCGTAACTAGGTGTGGCAACTTGTGCCATACCTTCTTAGGGTCTCGTCTTGTACAAATGGATATATAATTAAAATTGGCCTTAAATTCCACGAAGGCCCGCAACTACTCAAACAAGGTTGGAGACAACCTTGGCCTTTGACTGATCACTATGCGAAGGTCCATATCTCAACCATTATCTAGAAGACTTTTGACTTCGAGATCCTCTCTAAATTCTTTGTCACCCACAGTGAAGAGAACTTCATCGCCTTTGGTATATCCTCATCTTGCTGAGGGAATTGACTATCCTCCAGAAGTCTCCATGCATTGATTACAATCAACAACAGTAGCCATGCATAGTGAAATGCTTTACTTTCATCCTGTGATTTTTGACAATTTGCTAATAATTCCTTGCAGAGGTATTGTGCCTAGTTATACTACACTCACTTTTCACATTGTGCAGCCAATGAAATTACTGGTGCCATAACTTTGTCTACGCGACATTTTAATATGACCTTCCCAGCTAAAATCTGAGCAAAAAACTGCACCACTTGGTCTGTAATTGAGAAGATAGAGTAGCCACATGACTTCTTGACCAGTTCAAACTCGTTTTTCATTTTATCTACAAGTTCCTTCTCCTTTATTTTTCCTCCAAAATCCTTGGCTGGATCTTCCCCTTTATAGGGCAATTTTGTAATTTTGTGGATCAACATGTCTATTATGGGGATGGGTTTGCCTAACAAAAAACACCCCTCGTGCACCAACACAAGCAATTGGTGCACACATACAGTATTGATAATCAACTTGTGAAAATGTGGCACACACATCATATGTAGAAATTGGCCTGCTCGACCCCTTTTACCCATTTCATCAGTTCTAGCTTTGTGACCCTAGTTTCTTCATAGTAAATCTTGGTCATGTACTTATTGGTGGCCAATTGCGGAAATTTCTCATGATCGGTGAGATCCCAATCCTCCAATTTTAACACAGGGATACGTGCTAAAAGTGCACCTTCAAATACCACTTATTTCGGCAGTAATGGCATAGAGATCATGAACTTGCCCGAATCCAGGTCCTTCAATACCTTCGCTTTCCCTTTTCGTAGAGGGATATATGTAGGGAGCCTAGTGATAATCTCTCCCTCGTCAGCATCCAATTCCTCAACTCCATCACGGAGTTCTTCTGTGTCCAAATCCATAGGTTCATATGGCTACATTGCCTTGTCCATCCTCACTTTCTGTTGAACCTCCACGGGGTTCTTCCTCAGTAATTTCTTCACTGATACAAGTTTTGGTTTCTTATTCTTCTCCTTAGTAGAAGATTGCTTCCGCCTAGGTGACTGCGGTGTCGTAGGTAAAGATGGCATAGCTTCCATTGATGCAACTTCAGGGACTTTTGCTTGAGAGACAGGGCTTCAAAACTTACAAGTTTAGTGCAAATATCTTCAAGGATAATCTTCTGGTTCCACTCAGGCAGTCTCACAAATGTCAGGCTTGCAATTAAATCCTCCTCAACTTGTCGATTCATAGAGAAAAAACAAGAGGGCTTATATGCAATTTGTAGAAGGCAAAGTGTTCTACAACAGACCAACATGTCAGATTTATAAGTGATTTTGAATTAAAATCTAACTATTCCCTCCATTTACTAGTCATAAATTCATCTTTGGTAGCAAATCTCCAAATATTTTTGCCATAAATGTTGCCTACCCAGTCCTTCTAACAATATTTTCACTATCCAATCATGAATAGTGACTTCAACAACTACTTTTGGACCCATCTGTATGACACCATCCTCCATGGAACAGCCCTCCTAGCGCACCTCCTCCTGGCACGCTACTTTCTTTCCTCACGTAGCCTCCTTATTGTGTTTTCCTCTTCTTCGTGAAGTGTAGTTTATAGTCCCTTTCTCCCTTACAACTTCCTGGAGCACCAAGACTGTCCTGCTACCATGTAGTCATTGTGCAGGGTAGGATCCCCTGTATACAAATTCAAATGACTTCCATTCAACATTCCAGGAAACAATGCACCATTCATCTTTACGAGATGAACTATGCGAGCATCTATAATTTCCTTTATAAGATACAGGCCCAACCAGTGCATTTGGAACATTCCAGGAAAACTTTTAAACTTACTATCATAGAGAAAACCCAAATTGTTCACTTTGAAAGTGCACTACTTAATATGCCTATCATGTTAGGCCTTCTCATGTTCCTTTTACACTTGCTGGTGAAATCCTTCAAGAAACCAATCTTCTTCTAACTCCATCAACTGCGTGAGACGTTCCTCCAAGGTCTCATGATCCGTCATCTCCATCAAAGCCGCAATGTGCAGGCTTGGAAAAATATATTCCATGGGCATCATCACCTCGATCCCATAAACCAACCTAAATGGAGTTTCACCTGTCAACTTCTTGCACGTCATCCTATATGCCCATAGGACTGTTGAGATGTGTACATCCCAATTTTTTCCATTTGTGTTGCAAACCTTTGTCAATGCATTCTCCAGAACCTTATTTAATGCTTCCACTGTACCATTGGCTTGGGGATGATAGGGCATACTCTTTCAGTCGTAAACATGGAATTCTTCGAGCATTGAGCTGATTGTTTCATTCAGGAAATGCGCACCCCAATCACTTATCAATATCTTAGGGAACACAAACCATGTTAAGACATATTCAAATAGGAATTTTGCAACTATAGCAACAATACAATCCTTCACCGACTATGCTTCTGCCCATCTAGTTAAGTACTCTATCACAATAATGATGTACCACATGCTTGTCTTCCTTCCTAGTGGTTGTATCATACCTACAAAGTCAATTTCCCATTTGTCAAATACTTGTAAAAAAACACGAGGGTTTAAGGGAAATTCATATCTTCAAGAAGGCTTTCCCATTCTTTAACAAGCATTGCATGCTTTACAAAATGCCTTAGAATCTTTATGCATTGTCAGCCACCATAACCCTGTGCAAAAAATATTTTGTGCAGTTGCTCTACCTGCATAGTGTCCTCCTTCCACTCATCCATGTGCCTCAACAAGGATACTAGTGCGTTCAAACTCCGAAACAGATCGGCGCAATATTTCATTTGTTCCCATGTTATACAAATGTCCCGCTATAACAGAAAAATCGGCTACGCGGACCGCTAATTCCTTTTTCTATTGAGTATAATAGCCTTCTGAGTTGTACCCATGGTAAAAAACTAAATGATATTATCAAAGTGGTCATATGAAATGCGCACAACAAAGATTTGCGCATCTAGAAATCCTTCTTCCAAATTGGTGGGTTCTTCACCTGTCTCGATTCAGCTTAGGTAATCCAGTCCTATGTTCAACCATCCAGGCTTCACTATTACTTCAAATTCATACTCTTGGAATAGAAACAACCATCTATAGATTCCCCCCTCCAACACAGGCTTGTTGACCAAGTACTTGACAGCGGAGTTATCTATGTACATTTTAAAATGTGCACCCAACAAATAATGTCGAAACGTTTGCAACGCGTAGACCATCGCCAACCCTTCGTGCTCTGTAGTGGAATAATTATTTTTGGCTTTTTATATTTTCCTACTTGCAAAGGTTATTGGATGATCAATATCACCTTTGTCACGCTAGGTCAATACCGCACCCAGCGAAATACATGAGGCATCAACATGCACATGAAACTCTTTCTTCCAATCTGGAAATACTAAGATATGCACAATCACCATCTTTTCCTTTAACACATCAATGCTCTATTGATACTTCTCATCCCCACAAAAAGTCACATCCTTATTTAATAGTTTCAACATTGGCGCAATTATCTGGGCATAATACTTGATAAGCTCCCTATAGTAGCCTATGTGGCCTAGTGTTGTGCACAACTGCTTAACATTCTTGGGAGCTTCTAAATTCAGAATCACTGCTATCTTCACAGGGTCCACCATTAATCCTTTCTTACATACTACATGGCCTAACAAAATTCCAAAAGGCACACAAAATATTCATTTCTTCAAGTTCAGTGCGATATGGTATCTGCGACATGTATCTCGCATGAGGCATAGACTTGCAACATGGCACTTCACCAATCTGAACATAGTCCAGTCATCAAAATATACCTCCAAGAATTTATGGATAAATTCCTTGAACACTGCTATTACTACCCTAGAGAAGATCATGAGCACATTCTTCAGCCCGAATGGCATTATTGTATACTAAAAGCATCCCCATTCTATCATGAAGGTCATATTTCTATGATCCTCCAACGTGATCTTAATTTGATGGTAACTTGAGAACCCGTCAGTGAATGAATAAGCTTCTTGTCATCCAACATTTTTTAGTACTTCATCTATGAATGGTGTTGGAAACAGACCATGCACACTTTCATCATTCAACTTCCTCAGATCTACACATATCCTAATTTTGCCTTGTTGCTTTTTTTCTTGGACAACATTGGGCTTACCCAATCGGATTCTTCTAATGGCTCAATAATTCTAGCCTCCAACATTTTTTCTAGTTCTTTGCACACCTTTTCTTTATATTTCAGATTGAGCTAATAAGGTCTCTGCTTTACGGGCTTTGCTTCAGGTTTCAGATTAATTTTCATTATACCCAGATCTCCACAATACCCTTCAGATCCGAGAACTTAGTTGGGAATATATCCTGGTATTTGCGAAGTAGTTCAACCACCTTATCGATTGCATCTTCATCCCATTAGTCTCCTATATTCACGAACTTAGGCTCTGCATCCTATCCAATATTTACTTGCAGGGTTTGCAACGGCTCTGTTACATCAGGGTTCTCTGTTTGAGGTCCTTCAACCCTGCATTGACCTTCAGTTTCTAAATTGTTAACTCTTCTTGGATCATCTTCTTCTTCTTCAACAGTCACATTGTAGCATTCTAGGGCATGGCGTAGCTATGCACTCTAGTCTGGTTGTACCCACTCCACCAGCTCTTCAGGCATTCTAAAAATAGTGCCCTTAATTTTTTGTAGCGCTTCATCAATGCATTCAAATCCATCCTCAAAGCTAAAATTTAATAAGAATCTTTCCCTCAAAATATTCCATTCAATTGTCCCATGGCATAGCTCCGTTTCTAGGTACCAATTCATGGAAATAATATCTAAGATGTGACATAAGATATGCACCCATTCTCGTTGTGGCTCTTCTCCCCAAGCTTTAGTCCGCGATTCTAAGTTTTCGTGTGGATCATCTTTCCCACTATATTTCTCAGTCATCTGGGTATTATCATATCCAAACTGTAGCTTCATCGTTTGCTTGTATTTCTTCTAGTCAGTGAAGCTTTCTTTATAAGTACCCCACCATTGGGCGAGCGTAGTGCGCAGTGCCAATTATAGTTCTTAGGATCAATGTTCCTTCGTCACCTCCATTTCAAAATTATCCAAAAATAGATTAACATCATTTAAACCATCATAATGTGGAAGTTTCCTTATCACAATGATTTTGTCAGTGCAACGTAGTGTAGAGACCTCATGCAACCTATTTTGCCAGTGTTCGATATCTCCATTTGAATTTGAGGTATAGGAGTTGTCTCTATCCGATTTGATCCATCCATCTATATTGAGTTTGATCCAATATTTGTCTCATGCTTTTATCTTGTACATATTGTCTATATCATCATCATCCTCCATAGCGAACAGGTTCAATATGGTGTGCTCCTTCAGCAGGGTCCAGTGGTACAATAACCCTAGTGCCTTCCTCTCAAATGTCATATTCTACTTCTTCTTAATCACTACATCCATGTCAAAGTCCTAGTCAATTCCTAGTAGAGCAGGGTAAGGATTTTTGTTGTCAACTATTTCAATTACCTCGAAGTCAGCCAATGCACTCGCTCCTTCAATGTCCACCGTTACCCAATACAGGCTCCCCATAGGAATAATCTTTTGCTGATTAGCCATGTGTAGCTGTATAGGAGACAATTGTAGCACATGTCTCCCCATCCTTTTCCATGTCTAGTTACATAGTACATTTGCATCAGACCCTAGATCCAAGATT
This sequence comes from Pinus taeda, assembly GCA_000404065.3. NCBI lineage: Eukaryota > Viridiplantae > Streptophyta > Pinopsida > Pinales > Pinaceae > Pinus > Pinus taeda. The sequence goes on along the minus strand of APFE030016245.1, from coordinate 299,989 downwards.
ACTTGGTCCATTTCATACTCTCCTATCTGTGAGGTTAGCCTCATTTCACACCCTATCTACCTCTTATGCTTACCTAGCTTCCTTACGACATGTTGTTATGAAGGAACCTTAATCTTACACACAAAGTTGTATATTATCTCTTGGATCCCTTCTATTGCCTTCTTACCATGCAATAAATTCATACAGGTCTTTAGGAAAGTGGCTAATAATGAAGGATCCACATCTTTCCCTTCACTATTCTGAGCTAATTTCTCTTGACTCCCAGACATAGAAGCTTCAGCAAAATTATTTTTAGCCTCCATAAAAGTTTCTTTAACCTGGTTGAGGTCAAACCCGACTTCCTTTTCAGCAGCCTTGTGCACCCATCCTTCGGTCTTTGGTTGCTACCCCTTATCTTCTCATGTGGTCATACCACAACGCATTACAATATTGATGTTGTGATCTTATTCGCGAGCATCTTCCCTCATCATATGGATATTCTTCATAGACTATTGGGTTTGTATTTTATTTTCTTACATATTTTCTATAAAGATCAGGCAATCTTCTATCACATGGTCGATCTATCTGCAATATTGATAAGATGGATGCATTGGGTTCTGACATTCACGTGCAAAATGTCCAGCTTCACCACAATTATAAATAAAAAATTGTTTGTGACCTCTGCCATCCCCTCCTCCTCTTCCTCTTTCGTGACCTTGGAATCCTCTGCACACTCCACCCACACCTTGATCCTGAGGCTGATTTTCTGCCTGCATTCCATAGGTAGGGGTCCTATCCATCATTAGTTGATAAATTCAACAATGTCACTCATCATGACCTATAGATTTGTAGAAATTGCAAAACAACTGCATGGGGGTCTGTACAAACTTCTGTAGTAGATGAAAAAATTTTGTCGCATGTTTTCACGTGTCGTGACAAATAGCGCACCACGGCACTGCTCCTATGCTCAGTCCAGCAGTATTTTCTAGCTTAAGGGGGACATTTCCCCCCACCCACACCCCCCCCCACCCTAATAAGGTAATTATGATAAACCCGACAACGGTCCTTATCGTGACCATGGCCCTTGCATTTCAAGCACCAATTTGTTGCGTGAACTTCAGGTTGGGCTTCCTTTCCCTTCTTTAGGCTCTGCAACTCCAGATGGAGAATTTCTAGCTATGAGTGGATATGTTGTACTCCAATATTCGTATCTTGCATTGGTGAGGCTTCCAATCTCATCGTAATCTCCACAAATTTTTCTTGTGTTGCTATATTTTTCTATGATAACGGTAATCTTAGGTGGGGAAACAAAGAAGCAATGTACAACTTTTTGTGTTGTTGATCTGTGATGTTCATGTTTGCCTACTAGATCAGGAATTTTAGCCTTTGATCGAAATTCCATGAGGATTCATTCACCACTTTCTTTATCTCCTTAAACTTTGTGATAGATTGTGCCTAAAATTTAGGATTCTTAAACTCATTGTTCAATGCTTGCTGAGTATATACCAATGTCGTGCCAGGGTGCTTGGCAATACTTGATATACCAAGTCAACACTCTATCCCGCAACACTGTGACCAGTTGTGCTTTCTTTATATTATTATCAGTGATCTATTGCATTGTCCACACAACATCTGCAACAAAACATAATTTCTCAGGGTATTCATCCCTATCCCTTTAAAGATCAGCATCCTCATTGCGTTTTCCATGTTGAATGATGGAGGTGGAGGTGGAGGTGGAGTGGATGGATGAGGTATTCGGGAGATACCCTGACTTACCAACTACAACGCACTTCATGGTGTATTCAGAATAGTTCCTTCATCATCACCTAAAGAGGATTCCAATAGCAGACTATATTCAAAGTCTAATTCTTTGTTCCTTCTGAAAGGTTTGTTGCTTCACATAGTCCCAAACATAAAGCTAATGATATAACCCATTTTTCACACAACACATTAATCCAAGTTTTCATAGAGTTTAAGTACTTACCTCATCGTCCATTGAAGAGCTTGTGCTCTGCTTCGCTATAAGTGACAGTCGTATCGATCATGAGCTCAGTAACAAATCCTCCGCGTATGTGATCAATCCAGTGATCAACATCCCGCATGATGTTATTTTCTAAAGTTTCCAAGCACCTCACCACCTTTGGAGTCCACATAATAGGGCCATCAAATATCCACGTACCTTGATTTTCCGCCAATCTAGACAACGACTCATGCAATTCGCAAGGGAAGAAACAAAAGAAGTTTTTGGTTTTTTCTGAGTACAGGCATCTACTCAACCACTGTTCTTTGGAAAACTGCGAGTTTCGGTTCCCCTGACCTGTGAACATGTTTTCCTTTCGATCGAGCCACTTCTAAATTTTCTTTCTTAGCAGGAAACCACTTATTCGACATCACACATTCCTTATGTGAATCCCGGTCCTAGCAACAAAACCATTTGTTGGCTTAATGGGGCCTACCCAGGTTTAGAGTTATTCATGCCAACCAACAAAACCCTAACTGTTGGCCCTTTCAGAATTAACCTGCATAGTGTAGGATTCATCCTCACCTGAAGTAGTATTGGGGGATGTTAGAACGAATTTTTTGCATCTAGAGGCCTGTGTAATGGTGTTCCCAAAATTCTTATAGCTTAGATCTACCTTCGCGTAGATCTATCCCTTCAGACTGTCAACTACTACAATTCTATCAAAATGACCTTCAACTCTTTGCGAAGGTACTTGATTGTACTTAAAATGCACAAAAGATATAGGTTCACTACTTTCCCACAATAAATAGTATATTCTGAAGCCCTTTTGATCTAGATTTGTCGTCGTGCAAATCTAGCCTTTCTGAACAGTTAACTACAACAACTCTATTTAACAACTTCCCGAGCTCTGCAAAGGAGGTTATTTATACTTATTATGCATAGCTATTACATATTTGTTTGTTTCACGTATAAATTAAGCATTAATTCATGTAAAAATAGATCACCAAGCAAAGATACATAAACTTTAAAAAAAGTAAAGAAACAAGGCATAGATGCACGAATTTGGCTCAAAATAGTATTTATCAAGATGTAAATGTTCAGATACATACTTCTTATCTCTGTGCACCCAGCTACAGGGGACCGTACACTCAGATGCGAACTTACCAAGGTCTCTACGCACTCAGCTTCAGGAGCCTTCCCCTTTCGCCTAAGTAAAGGAAACATAATTTTCTTGCCTTAGCACCTTTCCCTTATAATGATTCTTCCCAAAAACTTGTGTTGTCTAGGTAAATACTCTCTGCAGATAGAAATTATCCCCCTATCCCAATGAGTGGGACTAGAAACCTACGTGACAATCTACTTGACACTTTGCTAAGTTACAATTGAAAAGAGAGACGAAGAAAATGGCCTACCTCGTTTTGATGTTATCACGTCATCCTTTGTTGAAGACCTTGAATCACCTGCATCACAAGCTCATTCCTATTGTTCACAATGTTTATACACCTTCACAAGAGATCAAGACACAACAAGGCATCACATATTCAAAATTAACCTACTTAACAGATCAAGGAGCGTTAAGACAAATGATACATAAACATACACATTTGTGGAAAATTAACTAGCGTTGTATATTAATAGAAAATAAGGGGAAGCATACAACCAAGCCTTAATTTTGATAGGCTCTCCTTGAATGAATATCCAATTCCAAGCTAAGCTCTCCAAGCAAAATGAGTATCATATAGGCATAATATTAGCATAAGGGTGCAAATAGGCATAGACCAATCATTTGGGAATGGGAGAGGATGAATATATAGGCAGGGAAAGGGAGTTAGGACCTATCCAAACATAGAAGTAGGCTCTCATCTCAAGGAGGTAGCTCATAGGGATAAGACCAAGAAGCCAAGTTGGGAGAACTCAACCTCATTACGTTGAACAACCTCCAACTCGCCACTCTAGAAGCTTCTAGATCACGGAGATTCTCATCCTCTTTGGGAAAATTGCATTTTTGGGATCATCATGGGTATACAAGCAAATAGAGTGATGCCATCACAGGTCTAGCATATTGCAAGAGGCGATCATCACGGTTTTTAGTCTCATAAGATTGATGATTCTCAAATTAGTGTTTTACAGCTATTTCCTTCAGGGGAAGGTCAAGGAATATTCCTTGCGCACCCAGCTACAGGGGCCCATGCACTCAGTTGTGAACTTACCAAGGTCTCTGTACACTCAATTGTAGGAGCCTTCCCCTTTCACCTAAGTACAGGAAACATAATTTTCCTGCCTTAACACCTTTCCCTTACAGTGATTCTTCCCAAAAAGTTGTGTTATCTAGGTATATCCTCTCTGGGGATATAGACAATCCCCCTATCCCAATGAGTGGGACTATCAACCTACGTGACAATCTAATAGACACTTTCCTAAGTTACAATTGAAAAGATAGACAAAAAAAGATGGCCTACCTCATTCTGATGCTATCACATCGTCATTTGTTGAAGACCTTGAATCACCTGCATCACGGGCTCATTCCTATTGTTCACAATGGTTATACACCTACACAAGAGATCAAGACACAACAAGGCATATCATATTCAAAATTAACCTACTTAACAAATCAAGGAGCGTTAAGACAAATAATACATAAACATACACATTTGTAGAAAATGAACGAGCAGTTGTATATTAATAGAAAATAAGGGGAAGCATACAACCAAGCCTTGATGTTGATAGGCTCTCCTTGAATGAATATCCAATTCCAAGCTAAGTTCTCCAAGCACTCCTTCTCCAAGCCAAATGAGTAGCATATAGGCATAATCTTAGCATAAGGGTGCAAATAGTGATAGACCAACCATTTGGGAATGGGAGAGGATGAATATATAGGCAAGGAAAGGGAGTTAGTACCTCTCCAAACATAGGAGTAGGCTCTCATCTCAAGGAGGTAGCTCATAATCTTAGCATAAGGGTGCAAATAGCGATAGACCAACCATTTGGGAATGGGAGAGGATGAATATATAGGCAAGGAAAGGGAGTTAGTACCTCTCCAAACATAGGATTAGGCTCTCATCTCAAGGAGGTAGCTCATAGGGATAAGACCAAGAATCCAAGTTGGGAGAACTTGACCTCATCTACGCCGAACAACCTCCAACTCGCCACTCTGGAAGCTTCTAGATCATGAAGCTTCTCATCCTCTTTTGGGAAAATTGCATTTTTGGGATCATCATGGGTATACAAGAAAATAAAGTGATGCCATCGCAGGTATAGTAGAGTGTAAGAGGTGATCATAGCATTTTTCATCCTCATAAGAGAAATGATTCACAAATTAGGGTTTTAGAGTTATTTCCTTCAGGGGAAGCTCAAGGCATTTTCCAATAAGTGTCTTAGGGAGGATCTGAGCTGCATTTCTGAATGATTACACTACATTATGGTCATGTTTTAGGCACTTCGGGGTATGTCACATGGAAGTGCGGGAGGTGTGACAAAAAATCATGAAGGAAAAATGGGGAGTGATGGTTGAGATGCTTTATGAGATTTTGCAAAGGATGAGAAAAAACATTATCAATAGACCTTCAAATCAAGGACACATATACATATACATATCTGATATCAAAACATGAATCCATGGTATGGACGTAGCCATCCAGATAATAAAGACTATATGAAAGGATCTATGGCATGGGCGCAACCATCCAAATGAGAATGATCATTTGTAAATCTAAGATCCATGGTATGGACATAACCACCTAGCATAGAAGGATCATCATAAATGTAAAGTCTCACAGTATGGTCACAACCATCTGTATAGTAGAAACATGTGTACAATCATGAATAACACAACTCCACGTAGCTTGAGCCATATCAGACAAGACTCAGGGTCTTGTGCTCCATCCCAACCCAATCAAAGTAAAAATTCTAACATTTGAATGAATGTGTCGAAGTCGAACATGCTAGAAAACTACCTAATTACCATCCAATGATGTGGATTGTTAACAGCCAGGAGAGAAACCACCAATAAAGACAATGGCTCTCAAGGTACAATAGTACAATCCATGAATGTGAAAAAGAAGTTAAAGTCAAACACTCATGGAATCATCCGATCGAAGGCCAATGATGAAAACCTATCATCAGTTGCAAAGAACTTTCCATTAAGGCATTCAAGCTTTAAGGTACTGAAAGGGAGTTTCCAAGTCATTTTCTTGTAATGAGCTGAAGTCAAGAGGAAGTGACTTGTCGAAGGTTGGTCATAATGATTACCTCATCATCAACACAAAACAAGGAATAAAGTGGAATAAAGTGAATAATATCCAAGATTGTAACAAAGATTCAGACAATGTATAGGTAATAGACTACAAATAGGATTTATCTTGAACATATCGGCGACATGACTCAAGAGTGTAGAAGAATTTGACTCAACATAGGACCAGGGGTCATAATGATGAAGTGGAATAATCAAATGAGAGGAAAAATGGATTATCCAAACCCAGAAGGACAAGCAACTAAGTGAGGATATCCCAAACCCGACACAAGAAACATATGAGTGTCATTTTCAAGAGAGACATGCTTCCTATACAAGAGATGTTTCACTTTCACTTTTTCCCCACCATTTCTAGTGAGTATCTCTTTATTTTTACACAATCTTGGAGAGGATACCATATGCTTGTCGTACAAGTTCACCCTTCAAATGAATCCATCCTAGCAAGTTTTATGAGTCCTAGGAAGGAGAAACTTGGTCTCATCATGGTGACGATTCTTTTGTCATTTAATTTTTTATGAGACCTATGGAGGAGTAACTCAGTGTCTTTTCACATTTATAGAGTTTGAAAAGAGACAAAAAAGAAAACTCCAACATGTTACTTTTTGTAATTTGTCTCTCAAACCCAAAAAGGTAGAAAACAATATCCGAGAGAACCTCCTACCCATGTTGACCAAGGTGTACCATTTTAATAAATAGTCAATCTTAGCCTGAAAAAGGGGTAAACATATACTAAGATGACGAAAATTAATTTAATTTAACGAGTTCAAAAATACAAGTACTCGATGACCTTTTCATATTTTTTTATTCTGAAAAGAGCTGAAGGATGACTCCTCCTGGAGAAATGAGTGGTAAAAAAGGATAGCAATTGGTTCTAGTAATGATGGAACTACTCAAAACATGTAGAGGTCAAGAAGTTGGCTAATAAGACCACTCATCATAAATTTTCCTCGGGTAAGGGTAAAACAACCAAGTGAAAGCATATGATCAGCTAAAGAGATGGTCACAATGGAATGAAAAAAAAAGGCTCATCTGGCAAAACAGGCTGATAAAAATGGCAATCATGAGATGTAAAGTGGGAAATGGTTTCATTTTTACACAATATTGAAACATCAGAAACTATGCTTGAGTATACATGAAGATGATTTCATTTTTTCACAAGCTTGAAACGGAAACAAACTGTGCTTGTGTTTGGTTTCATTTTTACACAAGCTTGCAACAAAGAAAAACTATGCTTGAGATAAGTTTGCATGCCCCCAACACAATGACTCAATTTGAGGTACATGCCCCCCAAGCTTCATTTCATTCACCTAAGTAGATGGAATGAAGGTTCACTTACGAGATCAAGTGAAAGACTTGATTGGGATTTTAGGAGATATAATCAAAGACTCGGATTAGAAGGGGATATGTTTCATTTTTTAATGAGCTTGACACAAGTAAATGAACCATGCTCATGACATTAAGGTGAAATAGTGATTTTTCTTTTCACTTTGATTCAATCCATGCAAACTAATTCAATACGCAAAGGAAAATGCAATCAACTCAACTCAATGAAAATTTATTTCACTTTCGCCTTCCAAACGCAATGCCAAAAGTAAAAATGATATTAACTTTTCACTATCCTAAATGCAACTTTTTTGAAAGAAAAACGATTTTGACTTTTCTAAGATGGATTTATATGAATTATGTTTTTATTTTCGTTTTGAATTATTTTATGTAACTAATACAGTTTTAGCTTTCAAACACCGAAAAATGTGATCTATTTTTAATGATGAATCCCAAAAAGAAATTTTCAATGCAACTAATCTAATGCATTTTCACGAAAAGTAAATTTTGAGATACAAGCTTAAAAAAAAAAATGCAAAATGATGTTTTCAATGATTTTCACAGAAAACAACACTCAATCAATCAACAAAACAAACATCTCAATGACACCAACAAGTAGAAAGTGATGACCAATTGACCAGAAACCCTAGAACTCAATCAAATTTCACTTCAAAGCCAATGAGACAAATTTTTCAAATTAATCAAGACAATCAATGAAAAACTAACAAATCCAAGCATATAGGATAGGAAAAGACCTTAGGGGCCAAGACACACTAGATTCTAAGGAAGAAACCTTAAAATTTCTCACGTTCAAGGATCATTGCTACTTTATATACCAAAACCTGTGACGATTGGGTTATCATCGCTACTTTGCATACCCAAACTTGTGATGGTTGTGTTATATTCTTTCCACCTCTAGCTCACGTGGTTAACTGAGGGGTTAGAGGGGGGGCGGAGCCCCCCTTCATTGCGCCGATTGTGTAGTGGGGCAGGGGGGGGGGGTAACAAGGGGTTTGAGGTGTACCCATAACCCCACTTTAGGGTTATTTTGGTTTTGGACCCTTTGTTAGGATGGGCAGACCCACTTATGGTTTTGTGCATGATTTTCGCACATGTTTTTTGGACGCAATGGTTTTCGGTCCATGGTAGTGGATGCTTCGGCATGTATAAATATGTATTGTAACATTGAAAGGAATATAATGAAAAGTCAAGATGGTAGTCCCAGTGTTGGGATCCAGAGGAAAATCTCTGTATATATGTGTTTTATGTGTTATGCTCTAGCATTGTTTATTTTTCGTGTTTCAAAATCCATATGCAGGTAATTTCTGTATGGGGTTAAAACCTACATTTGGTATCATAACAGTTTTGGCTTCAAGGGGATGCCTTTATTGTTGAGGGGTTTCGCTTGGGCTTGTGGTAGACCCTATTCAATGGGAGATCTGCGAGATCGAATCTAGTGGTGAAAGAAGATGGTGAGCAGTGGAAAGATAGAGATCAAGAAATTTAATGGTTAGAGTTTTGAGTTGTGGAAACTCAAGATGGAGGAGTTGTTGGTGGATAAAGATCAGTGGATTGTGGTAGATCTGGGTACTAAACCAACAGGAGTGTCTGATGAAGAATGGAAGAAGTTGGAATGGAAGGCAAAGAGCGCAATACAATTGTGTGTCTCAGATTCAGTATTGTTGAATGTATCAGGGGAAGCTACAGTGAAGGCTTTGTGGGACAAGTTAGGGACTTTGTACCAATCTAAGTCTCTAGTGAATAAACTGTTCCTACGGAAAAAGCTGTATAATCTCAGGATGAAAGATGGAGACTCAGTGACAGAGCATCTGAACAAATTTAATACCGTGGTAAGTCAGTTAGCATCTGTTGATATTAAAATTTGAGATGAAGATAAGTGCATCAGTTTGTTGTGTTCTCTACCAGATTCATGGGATAGTCTAGTTATTGCAATAGGTAGCAATGCAATTGCCTTGTAGTTTGATGAAATAGTCTCATCTTTGCTGACAGAGGATATGAGATGGAAAAATATGGAGATCCGGAATGGTGATGCCTTGTCTGTATGAGGACGGTCCCAAAACAAAAACAAAAATAAGTCATCGAGTGGGAGATCTAAATCTAGAGGGAGATCTAAATCTCTAGGAAAACCTGTAAAGGTGGTGTGCTGGAAATGCGGAAAGGAAGGGCACTACAGAAGGGACAGTAAATCTAAAGCTCCTGATAAAGGAAAGGGATTTGATGGTGCTCCTTTTGTAGAGGTGAAAACCACCTCACATGAAGGTGGGGATGTGTACTTGGCTTCTTCAAGTACACATGTAGATCATGAGGCATGGTTGATTGACTCAGGTGCATCCTTTCAGTTCACTCCTCATAGAGAGTGGTTCTGTGAGTATGAGAAATACAATGGTGGTGATGTATTCTTAGGGGATGATAGGAACTCTAGAATCATTGGTCGCAGAAAAGTAAAGTTGAAGTTCCAAGGTAGAAGGGTTAGAACACTTCTAGGTGTTCTGCATATTCCTGCACTGGCTAGAAATCTGATTTCTATAAGCAAGCTGGATGATGCAGAAGTAAAAACAATGTTCAATAAGGATATCTACAAAATGGTTCGGGGAGCACTAGTATTAATGCAGGGAGTTCGAATTGGAACTCTATCCAAGCTGCAAGGTAGCACTGTTATTGATGGGTGCAACAGTTTTGTGGTTGCTAAAAATGGAGAAGAAAATCTAGTGGTCTCTGGAGAGAAGACCATGTTGTGGCATAAAAGGCTTGGACATATTGGATAGAAGGGCCTTCGAATACTTCATGGTAAAGGTATCGTAGAAGGTATGAGTAATAGCTCTCTAGATTTTGATTTCTATGAAAATTGTGTATATGGGAAGCAGAATCAGGTGAGTTTCTCCTCTGGTAGTAAGAGGGCAAAACATATATTAGAACTTGTGCACAGTGATGTGTTTGGACTTGTGAAGGTTCCATCACTGGGTAAGTCATGTACTATGTATAATTTATAGATGACTTCTCAAGGAATACATGGATATATTTCCTTAAGAAGAAATATGAAGCCTTTAACAGGCTTAAAGAATTTAAGGCTCTCGTGGAAAATCAGACAAAGAAGAAGATAAAGGTGCTGAGGACAGATGATGGTGGAGAGTTTTGCAGCAAGGAATTTGAAGAATTTTGTATGAAGTGTGGTATAGCACGATAGAAGACTACTCCATATAAATCTCAGCAAAAGGGAGTTGCAGAAAGAATGAATAAGACATTGATGGAAAGGGCAAGAAGCATTCTTAGTGGTGTCGGGTTAGGACAGGAATTCTAGGCAGAGGCGGTGGATACTATATGTTACCTGGTTAACAGGTCACCTTTATCGGTGTTGGAGGATAAGACTTCACAAGAGGTATGGACTGGTAAGAAACCCTCTCTTTCACATTTGAGGGTATTTGGATGTGATGCATATGTACATGTTCCAAAGGAGAAACGAACCAAGTTGGACAGTAAATCTGAAAAGTGCATCTTTATTGGGTATAAGGATGGTTTAAAGAGTTATAAGCTTTGGAACCCAGTAACAAGGAAGGTTGTGTATGGCTGAGATATGGTGTTGAAAGAGGTGAAAGATGTTATTAAACATGAAGTCCAACCAAAGGAACCTGAGAAGATAGAGCTTGAGTTAAAGGAGGAAGAATCAGACTCTATAGTAGAGGAGGAATTAGAAGATGAAGAGCCACAAACTCTGACTGTGAGAAGATCAGTTCGAGAAAGAAGGCAGCCAAAAAGGTTTAGTCCATCTAATTTCTATTCAAATTTTGATTTGTCTGTTACTGATGATGATCCCAGAACTATGAAGGAAGCAGTGGATTTAGAGGATGGAAAACTATGGAAAGAGGCCATGGTTGATGAGATGGCATCTTTGCACTAAAATAAGGCTTGGGATCTGGTGGATTTTCCGGTTGGAAGGAAACCCATTAGCAGCAAATGGGTGTTCAAGAAGAAGACAAATGCAGAAGGAAAGTTGGAGAAATACAAAGCTCGGTTGGTAGAAAAAAGGTTATTCCCAGGTGCTAGGAATTGATTTTGGTGATATTTTTCTCCTGTTGCCAAGGTAACTTCTATTAGATTACTTTTATCTCTTGTGGCTGCTTTCGATTTTGAGGTAGAACATATGGATGTGAAGACAACATTTCTTCATGGGGATCTGGAAGAGGAAATCTACATGAAGCAACCTGAAGGCTTTACAGTGAAGGGTAAGAAAGAACTAGTATGAAAGTTAAAGAAGTCTTTGTATGGGTTAAAAAAATCACCAAGGATGTGGTATCAAAAGTTTGATACATTTATACAGGGACTTGGATTCACCAGAATCAAAGAAAATCACCGTGTGTATTTTAAATTGATTGGTGACCATGTTATTTATCTCGTCTTGTATGTGGTGATATGTTGCTGGTTGGAAATGACAAAGAAATTATCTAGGATTTGAAGACCTAATTGTCCTCCAAATTCAACATGAAAGATCTTAGTGCTACAAACTATATTTCGGGCATGGACATTAAAAGAGATTGGGCAAAGAGGAAGCTCTGGTTAAACTAGAGGAAGTATGTCGGGGCAATATTGTAGAGGTTTAATATGCATGATAGTAAACCGGTGAAGGTTCCTATTCCTGTAGGTGTGAGGTTATCTGATGAATAGTGTCCCAAGACACAAGAAGAGGAAGAGGACATGTTTTTTGTTCCATATGCTAGTGCATTCAGTAGCCCAATATATGCAATGGTCTGTACTAGACTAGACATTTCACATGCAGTGGGAGTATTGAGCAGGTTTATGTCAAAACCAGGGAAGGAGCACTAGACAGTAGTGAAGCGAGTTTTCAGGTATTTGCATGGCACTAGTGTTTATGGGTTGTGCTATCAAGGAAGATCAGGATTGGACAGAATGTTGGATATTCATGGCTTTGTTGATGCAGACTAAGCTGGAGATCTGGATCAGAGAAGATCTACAAGTGGTTATGTGTTTAACCTATTTGGAGGTGCAGTCAATTGGATGAGTAAGAAACAATTTGTAGTGGCACTATCAACTACAGATGCCGAATACATGGTAGCCACTCATGCAAGAAAGGAAGCAATTTGGTTGCAGAGATTGTGTTCAAGTATGGGGTTAGTACAGGGAGCTATAAGGATAGACTATGATAGCCAAAGTGCAATTTTCTTGGCAAATAACCTTGCATATCATTCAAAGACAAAGCACATTGATGTTGAGTATCACTTTGTGAGGGATATGATAGAAGAAAAAAAGGTGTTTCTGGTAAAGGTGGACACTTTGAAGAATACTGCAGATGCATTAACAAAATCTATGAACTCTGAGAAGTTCTCTGGGTGTAGAGAGACAATGGGCATTTCAGGTTGGAAAAACGAATAATCTCTCTTACGCCCCCCTATGGAAAGAAAACAACAAGTGGGGGAATGTTGGGTTGTGGTATATTCTTTCCCTGTCTAGCCCACATAGTTAACTAGGGGGTTAGAGAGGGGGCAAGATCCCCCCTTCGTTGCACTGATTATGTAGCAGGGGGGGTTCACGAGGGGTTTGAGGCATACCCGTAACCCCACTTTATCAGGTCCGGGGCAGCGCCATGGAAAATTTTGGTTTGGGACCCTATGTTAGGATGGGCAGACCCCCCTATGGTTTTGTGCATGATTTTGGCACATGTTTTTTGGACACGATGGTTTTTGGTCCATGGTATTGGATGCTTCAGCATGTATAAATATGTATTATAACATTAAAAGGAATATGATGAAAAATCAAGCTGGTAGTCCTGGTTTTGGGATCTAGGGGAAAAATCTCTGTGTATATATGTTTTATGTGTTATGCTCTCGCATTGTTTGTTTTCTGTGTTTTAGAATTCATATGCAGGTAATTTTTGTATGGGGTTAAAACCTACAGGTTGGGGGCATCATCACTATTTTGTATAGCAAAAAGAATGATGATTTTAGCGCGACCAAAAAATGAAGAAAAAAAATTCATCACAACTGTAAAGGTAAAAACCATGATGCCATCATGACTGTTAGAGTGAAACCCACGATGGGAAAGGAATATTGGAAAAAATAAAAAATGTTCCACGAACCAATCTAGATTTAGCACTTTAAGGTAGTAATCAATGATGGTATAAACCTAGACTAATGCAAACAAGCCGAAAAATTGACGGTTGGAGAAACTCATCACAAATTCAAGGTGAAGGATTGAATGGAGAGGGTTATAGAATCCCCAATGGTGTTATAGACATATTTGGTTACTGCAACCCCAATCACATATGTCCATAAACCAAGGGATTTTGAGTCCCTAAAAGTGTTGTTTCATGCCCTAAAAGGACAAGGTCAGCTAATTACATCATCTCCTAGAAGTTCTCCACAACAAATTGCTCAGAACTGGTCAAAACTAGACCATACAGATTGCTCAGTGCTAAGGATGTGATGCATCTCACCTGCTCAGTGCAAAAAGTGTGATGCATACTAAAAATCCCTTCTATAGGGTGCGATGAGTGAGAGTAGACAAATGGCAGAGATAGTTTGCAAGGTGGATGATCATGGAATCTTCCAGAAACTTCTCCTGTGACACTTGCCTCTCTAAATTCGCCCAGGGATGAGTAAGAGATCACCAATTTCCAAGTGGAATCAAGAACTATCAGAGGGAGGACACTAATCAAAATCCTAAAAGCTGACTCACCCCCCTGCAAACATCTATATATGGATCCCTCATCCCAGAGATCCAGAGGCTGGAATCTTGTATCTTGTAAGGAATTGTTGTTGGTTTCCTGGTGGAATATCACAGTGTTGGGTGATCTAAGCATTTCATGAGATGAAGAAGGGCTTTCATGCTGGGAGGATGACGCTGCGTCAGATCAATGGGTTGTAATCCTCTCTTCTAATATTTACATTAATAAAGCTATTCAAGTTTTCCTCCACATTCTTGTATGTCTGATAATATATGGATTTGTGTGGTCAATATATATTTGGTCCTATATTTTTTATGATTGTAGATATCTACACTTTGAAGGTATTGTGCTTTTTTGACTTTACAGGTACTCTTTGAAGCAGAGTGGTCAAGGAAAGAGCAGCAAAGATCTATCAAAGAGGATAAGGAGAAAGCAAGGAACCAAGCGTAAGATTGAGGTTGGTATTCTTTGCTCCTCTCCTATCTACTTCTCGTAAAGGAAAATGAAAGTAATTTTAATCTGTTTGCTTCTAAGATAGCTACCTGTCTTAGTGGGACTAGCAGCTCTGCATAGATACTAGATTTCCTGATAACAAAATGGCGACCATACTGGGGAGTGAATAGCTGGTTTTATTATCTATATTTGTTTTCTTTACAAACTTATAGACGAAGCCTGAAGTCAAGCCAGCTAGCCTTCGAACTGCAGTTTCTATGCAAGTGCAAAGTATATCAGTGTTGCTTCAGTCTATCTCCGGGTTTTGTTTATAAATTGAACAACTGATTTTCAAACATCCTAATTGCCTTGGTGGTGGCTGAAGTAGCCTCATTAGATCAGCCCCTATGATTTGCATTTACTAACTATCATTAGCTTCGCCTAAATCCCTGAACTAAGCTACAAACTGTGACCAAGAACCAAGTTGAAGTCTCATCCCTAGACCATCACACCTTCTCCTCTTGGGAATCTAGATGCATCGTAACTCCCGTGTGCAGTAGGTGAGATGCATCGCTCTTTGCCTGTGTTACAGGTGCAATGATCAGATAACACCTCTTCTGCTTCCAGATTTTGGTTTTTTGTTCACTCTCTTCAGCTTTATTCAGGAGTTTTGCTATCTATGATCAGTATACCACTGTGGAAACGCCCTTCCTTTGCATAATATAGCCTCCATTGTATAAAGAACTGTAATTTTTTTTTATGTATTTTTGACCATTTACGGTTCTCCTTTACAAAGAAGTAACGTAATCAAACTGTCGTCTTTTGATTTGGAAGTTTCGCAAGTGTCGTTTTCAGTCAAAGAAAAGAATCCTACTATTCTTGATGGTCGATTACACTGTTACTCTTGTATTTGATTTGAATTAATAGTTTTTCAAGTGTCAAAATCAATTTTCAATTCAAAATCGCAAAGTGTCGTCACTATCTTCCTTTCGCCTTTTGAAAAGAAAATCGTTAGTATTGTCGCTTGAAACGATTCAGATTTGTACTTAGCATTATTTTTGTCATTCACACATTAAGAAAGCGAAAACAAATACATGCATGTGAATTTGCATTTAGATTGCTTGTTGATTTTGATTTAGGACAGTGCATCTAGTGTGTGCTCTTCACTCTATGTTGAAAGAATCCCGCTTCTCTTTCCTTAGTAGCTAGGATTTTCATTGCAAAAAGAAGATTAAACGATTGTTTATCATCTTAGATTGCATTTTAGGAATTTTATATCTACATCATGTGCTGAACTTGAAAGGAAAACTTCTTAAGAAAGATCAACTGTAAAATAAATTCAATGAACATAAAAACACTTTGGAACCTAACACACAACATTTAGAAGTCTAGGCTAGAGACGTATTCCAGCATCATAAAGCCTGGTAACTATCTCTTTCATTGTAGGTTGGGTGATTCCTCCTCTTTGAGATGACAAGTGTCAGTACAGACTTGTGCTCCCACGTACTATCCAGTATATATTGGGAGACCACAATAGGCTATAACCTTTATCCTTAGGAAGCTGTGTCTGCTGCCCTATTGATCACAATGCACTGAACACAACATTCGGGAAGATTGACTGTCGTACTGTAAAAAGTATTCTACAGTTTTGTGATTGGTTTGGTAATCCCTCTATCTAGATTTCCAGAGTAGTCTCTTTCATTCCTTTTCAGACTCCTTAAAGGAAAAGGTCCATCTGAGCACTTGTCACTTCAGGCTCATTAAAAATCGAAGGTGACTAGACTCATCTTTAGCTTTTTCTCGACTCTTAAAAATTGAAAACGAAATTTGTGTCAAAGCGTCTAAAATTTATTTTAACTCAGAATAATGTCACTATTCCCTCATTGGTCTTAGGTTGAGAAAAATGGAGTCCACCAACCAAGAATTTATCCTTGAGTGAAATCCTAGTCCTTTCTCCTCTTGCGGAAATGTTGGTGCACCTCATATGGCCACATTGTCCCTCCCAGGACTAACAATCAACTTGCCAATATGGATCTTCTCGACCTCTGTCATTCAAACCACTGTGATTCCTAAGCAATCAAGTCAGCAACTAGATGATACTAGAGTTACCCCCCAACCTTTTGCTTCACTTGTTTCTCCCTCCCCTCCTTCCTCTTCGCTTAGTGAAGTTGGTAAAGCTAAAAACCAAGTAACTGAGAAGAAGAAGAAAGGGAAGGAGAAAAAGAAGAAGGAGCCAAAGGCGAAAAGAGGCAACCATGCATCATCTAGCGAAAATCCACACACTACACCATCCAAACCCAAATCTCCATGTGTCATTTGCAAAGGAGACCACTATCATCAAGATTGTCCTTGCATCCCCCGGATCTTAAGGAACTAGTCTCCTCATTTGCACAATCTGGTGTCATCAACCTTTGACAATCATGTTGAGAGTACATATCAACTAGTGAAAATGAAGTCTCTGGTCAAAAAGGAAAATGTAAATTTCCTTGCAAATTGTGTGAAGGAAATCATGCTGTCCACTGTTGTCCCTTCCTGGACAAAGCTAAAAGAGTCTTGGATAACCTTCCTACTTCACCACTATGACTTCCTCATGGGTACAAGAAACTCTTGCCAAGTCCGTCGCTAGTTGAAAACTCGACTGACACAACTTTGTGGTCAGTGGAAGCATCTATCATTGAATATAAACCCTCTAAATCCATACGAGATGAAAGTCAAAAGGTTGAGGCGGCAGTCGACCTGGTCTTGTCTTCAGAAGGTCCATCTTCAGATGATACAGTCACCGAAGAGAATGAGAATGACACCGTTCAAATTCTTTTCGTAAACACAAACTATGATGAAGATGGGGGCAATCTACCCATTCCTTTACCGCAAGAAGGAAGTTCATCAAGGTCATATCCAGTTGTTTATTTGGTCCCACCTTCAAGCAACCTAGTTGTTTCCTTCGATTGGAATTTACTAGGCAGACCTCGTTTACCGTCTAATGTACCATTCTAAATCATTATACAAGCTTATAGATTGGTCATGGTCGGTACCGTCATAAATGAAGGGGCTTCTGTGAGTATCCTTTCCTCAACTGCTTGTAAAGCACTTGGTTCGCCACCGCTTCTGCCTGAGATGCGAAATCTAATAGTTTCGACAAAGGAACCAGTCGACCGTTAGGGATCCTTCCAAGTTTTCCTATAAATTTGAGAGGGAAAATGGTGTATATGAACGTAGTGGTACTCCAAGGAAATTTAGATTATAATCTACTCCTTAGACGTGACTATATTTATAGCATGGGAGCCATTGTCTCCTCACTCTTTCGAGTAATGTGTTTTCCGCATGAAGGCCGAGTGGTCAAGCTCATAGACCAGCTTTCATTCCCCGGCTCACACATAGCTAATAGTTAAATGCCATCCCTAAGTAGTCTTTTCACGCAAGGAATGTCTCATCAATCACCATTCCGTCCACCTGAAGAGTGCGAGTAATTCAGTGGCCATGACTGAAACCCAGGGGGCATGCACCCTAGTCTGCTTCGATAGGGAAACTTTAGGTATAGGGTAGGTTTCTGCAAAGGATATATGACTAGTATGACACCTGTCCATTTAGGAAAATGGGATTAGACCATAATAAGATTCCATCATCAAGGTTAGGTGGTTGGAGCTAGAATCACCTTTGTCCAAATGGACTAAGCCAGGAAGTGTTTCTGTCTGCTACGTGGATGGAAACTATCTTGCAAATGCGAGAACTTCTATATGGTAGCCTAGAAGCTCTATTTCACTATACCCGGGGGCATGCAAACCCTTTTTCATGCAAGCGAAGAGCGACCATTTATTTTCTTATTTTGTGGATTCTCAACCTATTAAACTTGTAGGCTCGCTAAAACATAGCGACGAGTTTGACCGAAGGGAAAATTATAGAACAAGCATATGTTATCCTCCTCAAGCTTGATAAAAATAAAGAGGTGCTAGTTAGCAATGAATGGGGAAAATTGGGAAGAAAACTTGAAGAAACTTTATTGGTAGTAAAGTCGCTCTTGAACATGACACTTTCACTCCATCACCATGATTGATTCAGGTTGGGTTATTCCGTTCACCGATCATACTACCATTGGTCCATCATACCATCAATCTTTTGGGTTAACACTGCTAATCCATTTCAGTATCGCCGATATGTTCAAGAGAAGTCGATCAAAGAATTCATGAACCCAGCTTGTGTCTCACCTGCTGCAATACCTTCACACTCCATCCTTTCATGACCGCCACCTTAAACCCTGTATCATCAAATTGTTTTCATCTCCACAAAATCATTTGCTCCATTCCGTGTCGTAGATGTGGGATTCATTAAGGCCCTCCTACGATGGGTCACTTCTTGTCGATGATAGCTCATGTCATGCGGAAAGAGTTAATCTTGTGGACAAAACCAACCTCCCTAGAAGCCTAAGATTTTCTAGTGACAAACAAGACAATTAAGAGCAATCCTTCTCTAAACATGCATTTACCATACAAGAAATCAAGTGTTTAGATCCTACTTGTAGTCCAACGTTGTTGTAGTAGTCCAACCTCGTCGATCCAGATGAGCTCCTCCTTCACTTCGAAACCTACATTCACTAACAATCAAATGATTAAATAGCACCTAAATATCTCATAAAATAAAACATATCCAACATATAGACCAAGGAGTATATGAAACAACTCATTAATAACAAATTGTTGAGAAGAATGGACTTATTTGTATTAATAGGAAACAAAAGAAACCATTACAACCTGAGCCTTGGTGTCGTGCAAGTTCCTCCCAGGGTCCAACAAGAGTTTTCCTTTACTTTGACAAGCTCACCCACTTCCAAATGAAACAATAAAGGATGGTAATCTCTCCTCACAAGCTTCTACAAGGAAGTTATAATTCCAGCAGCATCTACCCTTTGGAATGTTCAGCTTTCAACCTCCCCTCCTCTGGCCCAATGCTTGTATTTATAGTGTTCTAGAGGAAGTTATTCAGATCCAACATCAATGGGATATTCCCTCTTTTGGATGGGGTAGCTCCTCTCTTGATGGGATAAGTTCCTCTTTCATAGGGATGCATGAACCATCTGGAGGCGCTCAATACACGTCAAACAATCTTTTAGAATGCTCTAGAAATGACCACAAGTAACTTTTTTAAGATGAAACTCGCGCCTTTTGACCTTTACAGGAGTACGCACCCATCCCTTAACTTACAGAGCGTACAAGTACGCAGGTACAATGAGCTTGGGATGTGTATACGCAGGAAAGGTAGAGACAACCTGCGTACCCAGAGATAAACATGATTTTAAATGACTTTCTCTCTTTCTTGAAGTTTGACATGGAGAGCAGAGGTATAAGGCTTGACAAGGAGGATAGTATGACTGTTGATGGAGCCATACTAACTGCAGATAGTCATGGTGACAAATTTTAGTGTAACACATAGGAAATCAAATTTCCCATGTGTACCTTTGTCTTCCCTCCTTGAATCCCACTTGAGCACCTTGTCACCAAGGTAGAAATCTTCAGCCTTGGTTCTTCTATCAAAAATATTTGTAACCCTTTCCTGCACAACTTGAGACCTAATATAGACTTCTTCCCTGGTTTGTTGAAGATGAATTGTTTGGTTGATTTTTCTCTGGATACTATATGGTTCAACCTGCATTTCTTGAAGCAACTTCATAGCTGGTGTTCCCAAGGAAGATGGAAAAACAACTTCCATCCCATAAACTAGTTGATAGGGAGAAGTACCAATTGATTTCTTAGTGGTTATTCTGTCTACCCATAGGGCATTGACTAGCTTCTTATTCCATGTTTTCTTATTTTCCTCTAGCAACTTTTTGATGATGTTTATCGGGCTTTTGTTTGAGGATTCTGCCAGTCCATTCCCTTGAGGATAATAGACTATGGAATCGCCCAAGGTTATATGATACTTGTTGCAGAAATCTATCATTCTTTTGGATTTAAAGGCTGCTGCATTATCAGTAATGAGCTTGGTTGGACATCCAAATCTTAATAGAATAGTGGTTTCAAGGAAGGTTATGATAACAGTGTCTGTGGCTTGACTTGAAGGTATGGCCTCTATTCATTTCGTGAAATATTTTGTGGCTATGAGGATCCATTTGTGTTGGGCAAAGGAGGGTGAGTGAATTTCGCCAATGAAGTCTAAACCCCATTGTTGAAAAGGTATTTCAGCAGAGATTGCCTTGAGGGGTAAAGGTAAAAGATTTTTCTTTCCCTCAAAAATTTGACATTTCTGACAGGAGGTCACATGTTTCTTGACATCAGAAAACAAGGCAGTCCAGTAGAAACTAGCTCTAAGGATCTTATCTCCAGTGGTCTTCCAGTAAAGGTGTCCTCCACAGTCACCTGCATGAAACTCTTGCAACACCTTGTTAGCTTCATCTTTTAAGAAGCATATGAGAAGAATGCCTTCATGATCTCTCCAAACCAAGGTAGTTCAATAAAGGCTTGGTTGATTAGTGGAGTTTACATCTCATCTCCATCATCGATTTTTGCAATAAAGTTTATATCCAAGGCCTGACAGTTCAATTCATCCATGAGTTTGGCTAAACCTTGGCCCTTGATTAACTTAGTTGGTTTGATTTCTATATCATACTCTAAAATAGTAGAAATCAACTTTCCCCTCTTTCCATCTGGACCTTCCTGATTTAGGATGTCTTTGACTATTGAAGTAGGAACATAAGCCACTATATGAGAATATAAGATGTATACCCTAGAATCCTTAATGGCTTTGACTAAATCCAACACTTGTTTTCCATTATATTGTATTTTAAGGGGGAATATCTTAGGGCTTTTCTAAGGAAAGCAATAGGTTTCTCATAGCCCTGGTCATTTTTTTGCGATAGAACTGCAGTTATTTTGTGCTCAAAAGCAAAGGAAAATAAGATGAAATCTCTGTCAAATTTTGGACTAATTAACACAGGTGTTTCGATTAAGGCCAGTTTAATGTCTTCAAAAGATAGCCTCAACAGTCCATTTTATGGTCAAATCTTTTTTTAGCATATTGTTCAGTGATCTAATTAACTCTGCTAAAGTAGAAATAAATCTTCTAAGAAAAATAATTTTCTCTAAGAAAGCTCGCAATTCTCTAATGTTCCTAAGATGTTGTATATGTAAGACGACTTCTATTCTTGTAGGGTCTATTCGGAGACCACATTTTGAAATTATATGACCTAATAAATTTCCTTCTTCTAACCCAAATAAATACTTCTTGGTGTTTAAGGAGATTCCATATTTCCTGCATTTAATAAAAGCTTGCCTTAGATGATCCAAATGTTGATTGTCAGATTTTGAAAAAACAATAATGTCATCTAGGTATATCACAAGGAAATCATGAATTTCTTTTGCAAAGGCTATATCCATAGCCCTCTGGAAAGTTGCTCCTGCATTCATTAGTGCAAAAGGAATTTTCACATACATGAATGTTCCCCAAGAAGTAGTGAAGGTAGTCTTAGGTTGGTCATCTGGATGAACCAAAATTTGATTGTAACCAGAAAACCCATCCAATAATGAGATTCTGGTTGATCCAACTACCCTTTATAAAATCTGATCCATTATGGGGAGAGGGTGATTGTCTTTTAGTGACACTTTGTTGAGATTTTTGAGATCCACACAGAGTCTGATCTCACCAATTTTCTTCCTAGTTGGCACCAAGTTTGAGACCCAATCAAAGAATCTGATTGGTGCAATTATTTTGGCATCATACATCCTCTGAATTTCCTTTCCAATTGCAGGTAATAATATAGGATTAATCCTTCTAAGTTTTTGTTTGAAAGGCTTTTGATTTTCTTTTATAGGAATGGTGTGTTGTATGATGTTGGTGTCATAGGATTTGAGGTCCTCGTAACTCCAAGCGAAGACATCTTGAAATTATTTTAATAAGTCAAAGTATATCACTTTTTCAATTGGATGTAATGATTTCGAACGTTTGATCAATTTTGGATTTTCATCAGTGCCTATACTACACTCCTCTTTATCAGATTCCAAAGGTTCCATCTTAGGTTTCCTAGGAACATCATTTGAATCAAACAAATATTCTAAAGGGGTTAATCCCTTAGGTAAGAAATTATCTTTGAGATTAATTACTTCAATGTCTTCGTCAATTATTTCATCAATCTCAACTTGCTCTAGGTTTTCTACATCTGACTTAGTAAATTTAGTAAGATGAAATCTATCTATTTCTTCACCTTCTATCTAATTTAGTTCTATCTCATCTTTAACGTTAGGATATATTGATGTGTCAGTATCTATATTGCTATTTACAAACTCTTCTTCTGAGATTAAAAATTTATTTATGGGCTTGTCATTAGAAAATATTTGCCAGATCTTCAAATTATCTGGAATTGCAGGTCTGTGCCTAACTTCAGCAGTGTACTGATGGTTAGGTTGAAAGGGTAACTTGCAGGTGTTCCCAAACATTGCTAAACTGTGAGCCTGCATATTGTGTTTTCTGGGAATTACTGCAAGCTTGGTTTCTGTTACCAGTCAGGTTGTTCCCTTTGACTCCCAAGGGAATACGGCCAAGGTAACCACAAACCAAGCTTTGGACTGCAGGTCCTAGCCTACCAGCAGTCAGAGAGGGCTCTCTCTTTGGGATTTAGCTTTTTTTAAAGGATGATTTTAGGTTAGATATGATGCACAAGGGTTTTTATTTTGATTGATGGGATGGTTGATCTATTCAAGCAGAGTTGACATGCAAAGTGTAAGAAGTTAAAACCATTGGGCATGGAGTCATGACTGTGAACTGAAGGGTGTGTTTTATTTGGTAGAAGAAGGGAATATGGAGCAGGATAGATACACATGGCACAATGATTTATGCTGGAACAAGGATGAAATGGAGGTCAGGGAATGAGAGGCAATTAAGGATCTCTCATCTAGCCAAAGAGGGAAAGTGGATGAAAGTTGTATGGGGCAATGAAGAATTCCCAGACAGCATTCATATAATGAAGAGAATAGCTTAAACATGCACAATTAAGAATGCATATTCATCACTAATTTCAGAGGAAAAAATGGAAAAGCTACACGAATTGAGCATAGAGGGCATGAAAACCAATTCTGGGCTATTCTTTCTTCCTGCAACTTAGATTATGATATATATTTGGTATAGCTATGTATAAAAGAAGGGAGGAAAAACTTATTGAACCATGAGCAAGCACAAGAATTCCATACCAATTTCTTTAGCCATTAAAAGCACAAGCAGCCAGTTCAGAGGCAAGCATTCCAACAATCTTTGATTACAGAAGTTCTTAATATTTACAGTGCAGCTCTCAAAATGAGAGATCAACCAAACAACCCACCAACCCTTATTACCTTGTTCAGGGCTGTATTTATAGGCAAAATATCTACAAAAAAGATCTGCTAGAAGATCTTTAGGAAATAAATGCAGTTAACCTAACTTGTCTTATAAGTAATGAAAATATCTATCTAATGCTGCGTTGGGGGCAGCTGTTTAAAAAATGAGGCTATCTGTATTTTGTTGTTATGCACTGGCCATTCATCATAATCGCACATTGGTCTCTGTTCCACTGCTCTTGAGTGGCTTTACTGTGCATTAACTGTGGTCTGAGAGCCTTAAATGGCTTCGCCGCTTTCTTATGGTCGATCTAATACTCTTTGTCGCTTCATTGATACTCTTTAATTGAATCTGGGCTTCTTATTTTCTCTGATATGCTAAAAACTGTTAAATCGCCCCTTTTCTGCCCTTTCGAGGCAAAAATAACTACTGAAAATTAAGATTCCCCATTTTGGCCTATTTCCCGTAGGCGCTAATCGCGCATCAAAAACTGCCTCAGAATTTGATTCCGGGCCTCCGAAGCATCGATTTCGCACTTGCGCGCTTTCCTTTCGGTGGATGACGTCAGCGGTACAGCGGGTGACATCAACGGTACAGGAGGTGACGCCAGCAATAGGACCCAGTACGGATGATGACGTCAGCAGGGTGACGTGGCAAGGTGACGCAACAGGGTGACGCAGCAGGGTGACGCAACAGGGTGCAGCACAGTGGCAGGTGAGGTGGCGGCATCGTCATGCGATGACGTAAGCAACAAGGGAGGGCGGTAAGCGGTTTGCGTCAGGTCGCTTTTGGTATGGGAGCAGTATGTGTCAGGGGCGGCCCGATGCAATAGGCGACCGACAGCTATCCCAGTGTATGACGGTGAAACTGTCAACCATCGGGTACTATCTTGCCGCTATGAAGGGGCGCCCGATATCGACCAAGGTCGTCGGATCTGTGGGGAGTGATCCGACAGTGGACGGGAGGGCGATATGAACGAGGTTTAGCAGAACAGCGCGCCCGATAAACATGAATTTTTCACAGCCTCAGGTGGGTTTTGGACTTTAGGTTTAGAGGTTAATGTGTTTTGGCGCGAGACTATGGTTATTTATTAATCGGACATTAATAAAATCCAAATGCAATGTGCGCGGAGGGTGTGGTATGGTTTGGTGGGCGGGGGAGAGGTTTAGCACGGTTATTCATTTAAACAGAGGTTAAACAAATTCCAAGGGAAATGAACGTGGAAGGGCTAACACTAAGGCCCCAAATAGACCTAGTATTTCCCGGACTTTTATTTATTTGGCTATAGTTGCCATGGGGTGGGATATTTAATATTTTGGGGTTTTTATATAGTTTTTTGTAGAATAGGGGGAGGGGAAATTATTTAGGGAGCTAGATAATAGGGTTAGATGTTAGTATGAGGTTTTGGAATGCAAAGGAGGGGATGCATGCTAAGCTTAGAATGGAAACTTAGGCATAAGGAAATAAATGGATAGTGTAAAGATAAATTTTACACAAGAAATGTGGCTTATTTTCACTAAGCCAACTCAGATGTCAACTTGGTTTTTAACCAGGATGGAGTGAAAACTGGACTAGTTAGGTAGATCACAAAGTCCTCAAGGGGATGTCAGTGAGTGATTTGGGAAATAAGAAGAAGGGGGAGTTAGAGATGCCTTGCCTGATTTGATCAATATGAGAAAGTGCCACAAAACTGTGATATGAATGAATATAACACTTGAAAATATGAAATGGATCACATAGCTTGATTTCTGCAACCACGAAACTACTTACCCACCCTACTTTACCTGACATTTTTTCTTCTTTTGGTTTGGGTGCACTTGAACTAGCAAACCCAACTTTTCAACTTTTTTCTTTTATTTACTGTCCTCCTACCTACATCTATACTTATTCCATCCAGGGGCTCAGATGAAGCTGTTGAGCACCCTTGCTTCTCTACCTATCTAAGAATCTGCCAAGTTTAAGTTGTTTGGAAAGATAATGATTCTCTATATTCTACAACAGGAAATTGAAACCTAGGGTTTCCAAGATTAAGCTGTTTGGATCTCCCTTTAATTGAAAATTTCTTCAAAAATGGAATAACTTATCAAAATTGGAATGCAGCAGAGGCACTTAGACTAGCACACTCTCATGGACACTTCTTTGGCCTCTGCAGCAAATATGGAACATTGCAGCCTGCAGAGCATGACATATTTGGCATGTAAACATGTCAATCATGAAAGATGAATACCTGCTATGAGCAGGAGGCTAATAGTTTCTAAGAAAGTGGTAAGTATTTTTACAATGTTTCCTTTGTAACAACTTAATCTAGAGTCCTTTCTCATATATACATCATCAATTTGTTTTATAACTAGTTTAGGGTCTCCCGTGATAGAAACTCTTTTAGCTTCAAGATTCTTAACTAGCTTAAGACCTAAAATTAATGCTTCATACTCGGCCATATTGTTAGTGCATTTAAAATTCAGTCTGTATGCATGGCCTTTTGAGTGATTATTCTCCAAATTGTGTATCCATACTCCTGCTCCTACTCCAAACTTATTGACTAACCCATCAAACTCCAGATGCCATAATATCTCATGCTCATAATTTTCATCATCTGGTGCAACAAACTTTTCATCATTTAAAGCAATTTGGCCACCTTTTGCTTATTGGAAAGTTCTAAAGTTTGGTAAGTTTCATTTTGAATAGAAAATGCAATTTCTTTTGGTTCTATATCAATACTGTCTAAAATAATTTCTTGTGTTTGATCAGCATTATACAAGATAAAGGAATCCATGTCTGAATGTATGGAGTAGATAGGAAAGTTTTGAGGTCGATCCTCGCTACTTACCATGTATTTCATTAAAGTTTCTCGGTACAGCTTCTCAGGTTGTCCAAAAATAGAGATTGTTACATATGACATATCAAGTTGTAAAGAACCCTGAAGTTTGGCTCCCCATGATCTGGATAAAAGCATGCCATACTTTGGTGGGATGTCAGCAACCACAATATCCATAAGGATGCTTTTGGTAGGATATTGAACTAAGGTAACACACAGGTCTTTAATCAGTCCTAGACAATTTACTTGACTTGAGTTAAATGATAATATGTCCTTGTAAGGCCTTGTAATGTCTAGGTTTAGTTTCTCCATTACTGATTTGGGTATTAAGTTGTGGGAGGCCCCAAAATCCAACATTGCATTGTGTAGAATTTTGTCATGGATGCTAAGGCTAATGTAGAAAGGTGGTACTCCTCCTTCTAGTGGTTTGCCATTAACATCTGGACCAAATATAAGTTCTGGCTGGTCATCAAACAGGTTAACAGAATCCTCATTTTCAGTAATATTTAAGGTCTATTTTATCTGTGATTTTTAGATTTCACTCTTGATTAGTTATGTTAAAAGGACTTAAAGCTCTAGCTTAGCTACCTCTACTCCCAGATTGAATGGAAAAGGGGCTTTTTCTACTTGAGGGTTTTGAATTTCATATCAGGGATTTGAGTGGGATGGTCTTCTATTCCTTTATTGGGGACCTCTTTATGTGGGTTTTCCAATCTGGTGTTAGGAGGTTTGTCCACTGGTTCTTTAGGGGGAATCGAATTGGATGGTTGATCATCATAAGGTTGATTAGGGGTTATATCTACAATGGTGGGGCCAAAAGGATTCTGGTTTTGTTTGGGGAGAATCTGGAGGATTTTAGAAATCGGGGCTTCTTTGATTTTCTTAGGTTGATGTTGCATTGTTTTCTTGGTTTGGTTAGGGACATCAATGTTCTTTCTACTTCTTATATTATACTGTTTATGCACTTCAAAGATGGCAGAATCATAAACTTGTTTATAATCAAATGACTCTCTAGACTAGATTTGCAATTACTGCAGCATATGCAATTGCTGCTCATCTTGGGTTAGAAAAAAAGTATCTTCATCATCTAATCCCATCGGGTTAATCTGTGTACCTTGTTCTGGATCATCTGGCTGGGATGTTTCTGCATAATTTTCTTGAAAAGGAGGCCTATTATTCTCATCTGGTCCATTTTTCCCAGTGTTTTGGTTTTGGTTTTTTCTAAAGTTCGGTTTTCTAATTGGAGGTGCTTGTTGCTTATCCCATTGGGGTTTCCTTTCTATGTTATCTATTCTATCCATTAGTCTTTCCATATTTTTGGCTAAACTATCTATTTTGATGCCCGATGGTGAAGATTCATCTTTAGAAGTTCCCCTCTTTTCATTTCTAACTCTAGATCTTTTAGCTAACAAATTAGCGTCAACACTAACAGCTACACTTTGCATTTCTTCTAATGTTGGTGGATTTATTTCCATAAGTTGGAATGCCATATCTGTGTCAAAACCATTAGGGAACTTTATTAAGGCTAAGTCAGGTGGGGGTCTAAGATTAACTGGGATTGCGTTATATATACTGTTAAATCTAGTGCAGTAATCTTGAACAGTTTCATTAGGTCCCCTTCTAATATTTTCATATTTTGGAAGGATTTGTAAGGTATTTTTCTTCTTTTCCCATATGTTCAAAAATTACTGATGAATCTACCTAGAATCCCATACTTCTCATATAATACATGCCAAAGATACAACACTTTCATGTTTTAAATTATGCTATCGCCCTATAAAGTTTTTTACTTTAATATTCAAATTTGATCTTCTGACGGGGATAGGGTTTCCTTATAAGCATTGTACTTTCCACAACGTTGCTCCTCCGAACTCCGATAAGCCTGATCTCCGATCACTCATAGGCTTTATCGCTATCGTCATGTTGCTTCATCAGTATTTTGGTCATCACATATCGATGTTCCATATTCCGCCATCGCACTATCCCTTGACTACTCTGATATGTGATTAGCGATTAGATCTGGACCGTCAATCTGAATCTCGATCTGATGGTCCACACTTCATTGCGTGATAGCGACCGCTCCGATTCGAAGGCCCGTTCTGATATCCTTAATCCTGGCTGTTGATCTTAACGATCCAACGGCCACTGTGCAACCATACTTCACTTCTCCACTCTTCCCCTTCACTTAAGTTTTATGCCATTTCTTCAGGTTTCTATGGTTTCGGGGTTCTTCAAGGGTTCTTCATCCTTCACTGTTTCCACTGCGCACTCTCTTCTGAGCTTAACTCCACATGCTCCTTTGATCATTGTCGTCTTGGACTTTACTTGATCCTTTGAATGGATTCAAAGAGCCATTAAGAACCTCTGTCTCGCTCTTCACCTCTGTGCAATTCTTCCAAACTCTACCTACAACCTTTATTACACAATACATGACTTACACGTAATTCATTCATTCAATATAAATATCACGCATTCATACAGTTCTTGAATAGGCCTCTGTATATATAAATATCAACAATTGATTACATGTCGAGACTCTCTGTCTCTCGGGCTTGATCTTTGATATCAGTTGCGTCTTTCCCCTACTCTGCTCGTAGGCTTACATTTATAGTAGAAAGCTCTATGAACTCATTCTGGTTCCCCTCCTAAATCTACTGAACTAACTCCAAAATCCTCTATGTCCACTTCTAACTTCATTTAATTCCTAAAAAATCTCTCTCATTCCTCGAATCATGAAACTTCTTAAGAATTATAATTGACTTTTAACTCTTTTGTCTTTATTAACCACTCATTTTCTCATTTATTTGAAAGCATTTACAAAACATCTCACATTATCTAATTAATTCCTATTCTATGCACTCAAAAGCCTAAATATTACATGAATTCATCACTTAGGAATCCAACTTCCTTAAAATACATGACCCCCTATGTCTACTTAATTACAATGATTTTCTCTTGGGCTGAATGCTCCTGCATCAAAGACTCCCAAAGTAGAAATATTCATGATCTCCTGATCATGTGTCTTCTGATCTTTGTCTTCCTGGATCCCATACTTTGTTTTGTAATTTCCCAAATGTCTTGTTCCTTTGTTGTTGTTGCACTTCTACTGTCTTTTGCTCCATCTTCTTCTCCTTGTCAATCAGGCTCATACTCTGATTGATCATCTTTCTTGTTGTTATCATTTTCCTCCCTATGACCTGTTTCATCATCAACTACCACGATTCTTCAATTTCTTTTTCCAGCACATCTTTTGGCTGGTCCATACTCTGCCACTTACTTTTTCTCTTTCTCTTTGTTTCAAGTTGTTGTTGTTGTCTTCCAACTCTTCAAACTGTTGTTGGTTACTTTTACTTACTGCCTCCCTTTAATCCTTGCCCTCTTTCATGATTATTTGTATCTTCACTGGATCATGATTTTTCAGCAATTGAGCATCTCTGTTCCATGGATTAAATTCTTCCACAAAATCTTCTTCTTCCATTTTTATTTGGCTTCTCATCTATGCCAAATTTCCTTCGGCATCTGCAACTAAACCTGCATTCACAAAACACTTGTTAAAATAAAAAACATAAGACTTTTGTGCCTTATCTTCCTTTGGCAACAATTCAATTTGCTACTCTATTTCTTTCTCCTCTATCAACACATCAGTGTGTTGCATTGAATTCTCAAAAGAACTCATGAGATTTCCAACTAGTCTCTCTTCCACATCATCTGCTTTAATGATGTCTTCCTACTCTTGTCCAGTGTAGTGAACTCCTTCTTTTGCAGTGTCAATCTATTGAACTTTCATTATCATCTCCTTTTTCTTATGATTGTCATTCATGACAATTCTTTTGTCTTCCTTTTTCAGCAATCTATCTTGAACATCTATCCTCTGTTTTTCCATTTCCCTTCTTTGAAAGTCTAATTTTCTATATAACTCAATAATTTCAATTGGAGTAGAATTTGGAAGTTTCACACAATTTTCCATACCTTCCTTTGTTATTGATAAATCATCAAATGTCATTTGTCCCTTTGCTAAGTTCTTTGCATAGAATTCTTCCTTCTTAACATCTTTCAGTAGATGTCCTTCCTTTTTACTGATTGTCTCAACAGTTTTCATGGCTATTTCCATTGTGCCTACCATCATGGTGAATTGATAATCCTTTACTATGTTTTCAGCTAACATAGTCTCTTCTTCAAGTTTTCCTTTAATCTCTTGTTGTTTACCTTCTCCAAGAGCTACCCTTGTCTCACCAACTAAATTAAAATTCTCTTGCATTTGTTCTTCATCAAAATCATTAATCAAACTCATTTGATTACCTTTTTGAAACAATGTTCCTTCATTCTTCATCAGAATAAGATCTTGATTCCTCACCTCTATGATAGCTTCTATAGACTCATCCATAGACTTTTTCTTTTGTATGCAGTCAAATTCTTCTTCTTCTGAGAAGTTTTCTTTGTCACCTTTTATTTCTAGATATTCTTCTACTCTTAAGATATCTTCAATAGGTTTATTTTCTCTTGCAATACGTGCCATCATACAGAAACTATCAATTTTAAAAACATAAGACCCTGTGGTCTCATTGGATGCTTCAGCCATCATATCTCCTTGTTGTTCCAAGTTCTCTTTATGACTCAGAAATTCTTCGATGGTCTCCTCTTCAACATCTTCAAGCCCTTCACTTGGTCATTTGATATCTTTCCCCAACTGCATATGAGACCTATCTATCTCATCTTCTTCTAGAACAAAATTTAGATTCTACTTGTCTTCTTTCTTCTTTATGACAATATCAACAAATTGTCTTTCTTTACATGTTTCACTTGCAAACATACACAAATTGTCAGATTTAAAACCATGTGACCCTTTGGCCTCACTTGAAGTTTCAGTCTTCGAGTCTTCATCTTCAGTCAACATCTCCTCATGTTGTTTTAACTATCCAATAGTCCATGAGATCTTCACTTGATCTCCATTTTTTAGCTTCAGTGTAGTCTTCACTTTCTCCCAAAATTTCTCCCTATTCTGGTTCACAAATGGACTCTTCCATTTCTAACTCAACTTCCTTGAGTTTTTCCATCAGCCACCTTACTTGTCTCTAATGTAGCTTTCTCTTCAATTTATGCCACTTCACTCGCTTCTTCCTCAAGACCCAACCTAGTCTCTGGCTTTCCTCAAGTATTATCCTTAATGCATCAAGTTGTTCTTTTAACTTTGTAATCTCTTTTTCAATTTCCTCTTGACTCATCCTCTTGCCATTTGCCTTGGCATCCTCTTTCTTCATATTTATTCTATTGTGGCTTCTCTCTGAACTCCTGCTATGGCTATCAGTAGTCATCTTCTTCTCCTCTTTCTTCATGATCTCCTCACTCATCTGCAACAGGCCTCTGCAATAGCTAGTCCTCCTCCCTGCAATCTTACCTCACTAAGCTCTCCTCACTCAATCTTTTGGCATGCATGGGTCCTCTGTCTGGAACCTCCTCTTCAGCAACACCTTTTCTCCTTCTAGGCTTCTTCAATCTTTCACTCTCTCTTGAGAACACTTCAATTGTCCTCCCTCTGTCCAACCTCTTGTTGGATTCTTTAGGTTCACTGCCACTTCTCCTTCAGAGTGTTTTCCTTACTTTGCCTTCAAGAACACATATGGTTCTCCTCTCATATCTTCTCTTGCTGTCCTTTGTTGAGATGCTTTATCTGCAACCACAATCTTCAATTTCAATTTGAAACAAAACACACTATCTTACCTCCAAGATCTATGTATGGTCTTATTCTCCCATTCTTTTGTGCTTTAAATGGATTGTCCTTTGTTTGGTCTCCAAGTCTTCTTTCCTTCAGAACTTGTACTAAGCAATCTTTCTCTCACTTTTCTTCAAGGAATCCTCTGTTCATGTCTACTCCAAGCCTCTATTGGAACTGCTACAATCTCCCAAGAACTCCAAAAGTTCCCCTACAATCTTCTGTTGTAGCCTCTATCGTTCATCAATTAACTTATGCACATTACCTTCTTCTGTGTGCAAACTCCTTTTCATAGGAAATCTTTCCCCCATATGATTACAATTCTACTCTGATACCAAATGATGCCAGGGTTACCCCCGCTTACACCCACAATACGCATGTAAAATGCATAAACACATTTATCCCAGAATTTTAACTCTCTAAGGAGTCAAAATCTTCAACCTTTAATGGTTAAGGCCCTATTCATCAGTTCCTTTATATCGGAACTCAATCACCCCACTTCAACCTTCTATCGGGACTTTAAACCTCCTCATAACCTTAATTATCCTTTAACCCACACATATATGACATTCCCCTCTTTAAAACTTGGTTAATATATATTTATCGGATAAAACCTTCCATCCTATGCTTAATCCTTTATATTTCATTTACAAAGGAAATATATGCAAACACACCTTTTCCGCTTTGGTACGACCTCTGCATAGATCTCGAGGTTACCTTTATTGCAATCGGGTATCACTTCTCCGCGGGCACACTACATATATGCCTGATCACCCCTTCCCTTCCAAAATGTGACTATCGAAAGCGTTTGAATAATGCTTAAGCCTTAAAAGACTTAGCACAATACTTTAACGCAATACAGGAATACACGGGAGTTATAAGAAATCCCGCTCCGAAACACATAAACGGATCTCAAATCTTATACACTCACTTCTATAAAATCGTCAGGTCCGCACCTTTAGTTGCTCCACAGCGCTGCTCCTCCAAATTCCGATAAGCCTGATCTCCGATCACCGATCGGTTTTATCGCTATCGGCATGTCCTTTCATCGATATTTCGGTCATCGCATATCAGCATTCCATATTTCGCCATCACATTGTCCCTTGACTGCTCTAATATATGATTAGTGATTAGATCTAGACCATCGATCTGAATCTCGATCCGACGGTCCACACTTAATCGCATGATCGCGATCGTTCTGATTCGAAGGCTTGTTCCGATATCCTTACGATGGTTTCTCCGATGCCATGTTAATCTTGGTCGTTGATCTTAAAGATCCAACGGCTGATGTGTAACCATACTTCACTTCTCCGCTCTTCCGCTTCACTTAAGTTTTACACCATTTCTTCAGGTTTCTATGGTTTTGGGGTTCTTCAAAGGTTCTTCATCCTTCATTGTTTTCACTGCACACTCTTCTGAGCTTAACTCCACATGCTCCTTTGATCATTGTCCTCTTGGACTTTAATTAATCCTTTGAATGGATTCAAAGATCCATTACGAACCTCTGTCTCACTCTTCTCCTCTGTGCAGTTCTTCCAAACTCTACTTGCAACCTTTGTTACACAATACACAACTTACACTTAATTCAATCATTCAATATAAATTTCATGCATTCATACAGTTCTGGAATAGGCCTCTGTATATATAAATATGAACAATTGATTACATGTCAAGACTCTCTACCTCTCAGGCTTAATCTTCGATATCAATGGCCTCTTTCCCCTACTCTGCCCATAGGCTTACATTTATACTAGAAATCCCTATGAACTAATTCAGGTTCCCCTCCTAAATCTACTGAACTGATTCCTAAATCCTCTATGTCCACTTCTAACTTCATTTAATTCCTAAAAACTCTCTCTCGTTCCTCGAATCATGAAATTGCTTAAGAGTTATAATTGACTTTTAACTCTTTTAGCTTTATTAACCACTCATGTTCTCATTTATTTGAGATCATTTACAAAACATCTCACATTATCTAATTAATTCCTATTATATGCACTCAAAAGCCTAATATTACATTAATTCATCACTTAGGAATCCAACTTCCTTAAAATACAAGACCCCCTATGTCTACTTAATTACAATGATTTTCTCTTGGGTTGAATGCTCCTACATCAATAAGTCACAAATACATATAAATCACATCAGTCTAATATGGTCTTCAATGTTCATCAACAATTACGTTCACTCTGGGATCTTACAGAAACTACTCTTTTTTCACCACCACATGAGCTACCGCCTAATCTCCATTTGAAACATACCTGCCTCTGACCATCATTGATGAAGTTTGTAGAATTGACATTTCTTGACTATCTCGAAGAATAGCCCAAGTATTGAATATCTTTATGGACAAGTTTCCATCCTAGTAGTATGGATTGAAATACACACTTCTAGTTATATAGGTAACATGTCTAAGTATAGAACTTATCCAACAGCCAATTATGCAACTAACCTTTATTCACACACACACATTGATAACATCTAACTCATATTATAACTGAAAGTTGTTTTAGAAAAGCATGAGAGGCTCTGTATTAAATTCATTATCGTTGTCACAATCTAAGAAGTCCTCAATGTTGGCCTCTAGAAAGTATTCAATGGTAGCTATGTTGGCTGATTCCTTTAATTTTCCATTTAAGATATATCTAGCACGGGTATTCTAATTGAATGTTGTGTGTCCATTTTTTCTACAATAAAAACATTCTACTGAATTTCTATTTTTATTGAAACTTCCATTTGAATAGTGCCATCTCATCATGTGAGTTGTCCTCTGTGTTACCTGATTTCATCCTCTTCTCTTCTGCTAAGAGTGTTGCAATCATTTCATCTAATGATCGAGAGGAAAATTGACTTAAGGTGGAAATAGCATTATCATAATTTCATGATAAGTTTTTTAACAAAATAGTCTTGGCATCTTCTTCTTCTATTTTTACATCAATTTCCTCCAGTTTCCTTATGAATGATTTTAAATAATTTATGTTTATAGACAATGATATCCCATTATGCATTTTAAGTTTGAATAACTGCAATTTCAAAGAGAGTTTTGCATTAATAGCCTTTTCCCTAAATATCTTGCTTAAGTGTTCCCATATTTGTGAGAAGGACTTTCCTAAGTTTATAAGGTGAAATTGTGAATCTGACAAAGATAATCCTATAATAGAATTAGCTCTTTCTTCCCTTTTATTCCATTCAACTAATTGTTTTAGATCTTGGGGTGTTAGTTCTAATCCTTATCCTTTTACTAAGCCCAATGAGCATTTATGCATCAAATTAATTTAGACTTTCACCTTCCAAGAAAAGAAGTTTGACCCATTCAATTTTTCAACTATTTGCTCCATATTTAAAATAAACAATTACTATGTAATTGTATGGTTACCTAGTAAGTTGGCCTTCTAACTTACGAACAGATCAAAAAATGCAACTTTAAGTTTGACTCGTTTAATCTCACAGTGGAAGCAACAACCTTCACGTCAATCAGTTAATAAACAATTCATGCCCCTCTATTCAAAACTTCGCTTTAAAAACAAAAAAATTGATCCTAATAATTTGAAAAAGAGATACCCATGACCGAAGTTGCTCACGAAATTGCAATGAAGTTTTCTATGAGCGTGCAATTATTTTAAATTAATTATTTAAAAATAGTAATATATATATATGTTTTTTTTCTTCCTACTAGAAAAACAATAGTTCATATACATTAGAACAAAACGTAAAAATCTAGCAGAGCAGAAATGATATATAGTTTTTATAAAAACGATATTGAATATTGACTAAATGATATTGTTTATTATTAATTTTTATAGATTTATTAGTTGGGTAGATTATTTAGTTGGTGTAAATTTATTATTTATTGTTTTTTTATATAAATTTATATGAGAGGTGAGCGTGGCAAAATAATTACGATTTTTTTTTCCACTAAACATTTTAAATTTAATTAAATTTACACCATTTAATAACAATATGTAATTAATAATTTTTGTATTTTATATTAAAATTAAAATTAATTGAAAGGGATGGTGATGGAGTGTATTGCTTGAGTAAAAATCTGGCCAAAAATCTAACCATGTTAAAGATTAGTATGATTCAAGTGTAATGTGATCCTTGAATGATTTTGACCGTTGAGAAGCCAAAATTTAAGATACAACTATTTCAAAACTCACATAATATAACAAACAAAAAAATAATTAAAACTCAACTTAATCAAAATTCTTTATAAATTCAATTTATTTACAATGATTTTGTATGCCATTTTCATTTCATACCCACTCATTCATAGAATTAGAAGATCATGTATTAAATAGTTGAGTCTTATAGTCCATTTATTACGTTAAAAATCATGCACATGTTTATATTGTACCAGACTAATCATGGGTCTCATGGATTTAGAAGCATTCATCGCAACATTGCAATTTCCATAAATATTTAGGTTTGTGAGGATTTCATGCAATTCATTTTCCATACCATGCGAGGGTCCTAATTATATGTTAGCTAAATATTTTCCATACAACATCCAATTCTTGTTGCAAAGATAAACGATCCATCCATGACATGCGCACTTAACAATGTTTTTTTTTATATTATTCACCCTTTTGAGCTATATCATATTTTCGCTATCTATGTTACATATCGTTGTTGTTTTTTTTATATTATTCACCCTTTTGAGCTATATCATATTTTCGCTATCTATGTTACATATCGTTGTTGTTGCCACTACCTTCAAAACTAAATCCATCATTGTCAACTTATAATGATTTTGTTAGATAATCAATTAATTCATTGCATGTTGGTTAAGAGCGTAACATTTGTGTCCAGGTGACATTATTTCTATGACATGATTCACTGCCAGCACCAACACATATATTTGGCATGCATTGCTTAACAACATGTAGAATGAAGTTGAATAATGCATAATTCTCCAAAAAAACTTCCCTTAGCAGAATAAAATACACTATAGGAAGACAAGGTTAGGAGATATCAATCTCTTTACGTTGCAGCCAAGAAAATGCCAAGTTGTACTTAACGATGCAAAGGTCAGAAATGCCCACATTCTATAAACCATACTCCAGGATGCAAAGGTTAGGAATACCCATATTCTACAACTCTATATAATTTGTCTTGTTAATTTTTTAGCAACATTGTTTTCTTCAACACGGGATTGAAAATTTATTGATAAAATTATTTTCAATGTTCAAAAGTGTGCATATAGTGTAATTGGTAAGTGGTAAATTTATATAAATGTTATTGATCCCTTAACTTCAACTACTTGGAAATTGGAAATTAAATGGCAGATACACATGCCTTAGGTTTCTACTTGGGTTTTTTATATATTTTATATATTCATGGAAAACTAAGTGATAATTAGTTGGCAATGTAAGTTTAAATAGAGGAGTTTTACAACTTAAGTTCAGGGAGGAAGACATATTAGAGGAAATTTCAGCTTAAAAGTGCCCATGAAATTTTCATGTAATTTCCATGCCATAATATGTAAACTAATCCAAATCCTTTAAATTTAAAAAGAGGTACATGTGAATATTTTGGAGGGAAAAGAAGAAAAACTATTTTTTTTAATTATATTTTTCGCTTATCTCCTTATAGGTTTACTCAAATTTCAAGTCTAGACACTCGTTGGATGCA
Organism: Pinus taeda; assembly: GCA_000404065.3. Taxonomy (NCBI): domain Eukaryota; kingdom Viridiplantae; phylum Streptophyta; class Pinopsida; order Pinales; family Pinaceae; genus Pinus; species Pinus taeda. Next base: position 261,893 of record APFE030016245.1, on the reverse strand, counting down.
GAATTAAATTGCACATCTAATGAGTAATCATTATGCATATTTTTTAGAAGGCCCACATTGATAAAAAAATAAAGATACATTAAAAAAGAGTGGTCAACAAGTTTTTTTAATGTATCTTAAATTTATATCAATGTGAGTCTTCCAATAGCCCAATTACATAGCCTCCCACTTTGATATCAAATATCCTAGTTGAATTCAGCTTGCTTATGTATTTATCCTTTTTCTGGTATAACTTAAGTCTGAAAGTAGTAAGAATCCAACAATGAAATCTCTTAATTGTTGTAATTTTTTGTAATTTAGTCCCAGTTCTCAAATTTGTTTGATATCTCTAAGTATCAACGAAATGGAAAAGCAATGTAGTGGTAGCATGCATTCACGATTGTAACACACAAATAATTGGATGGGACTAGACTGGACTAATGTGAACGGGAAGTAGGTAAACCTCCCCGCAATTGAACAACAATAAATAAACAAGATGAGCTGCATGGCAGCAAGTCCCTGCCATGAGATCTCAGACCATTCCCATGCAGGTGGCTGCCATGAGATCTCAGACCATTCCCATGCAGGTGGCTTTGTTGAAATGAACAGAGAACCTCTGCAGGTTAAACAGTTTGATTTCGAGCGTCTCAGGCAGCCGTTGTAGCTTGTTGAAATCAGAAATCAGCTCTTTCAGCCAACTGATAGAGATAAGTGTAATATGTTAGCCGTAAAATCATACAATCCATTAAATTGCAGAGAATTAAATCTTCAAAATTAGGGTTCGGATACGGTTTTTACCGGCAATCTTGAAAAATTAGGTAAACAAGTTCCTAAAAACATTGAGTAGCTCGAATTAAATATTCTTGAAAATACTGAGGGTCGAATACAATTTTTACCGGCAATTTAGAATGCTCTCCGGCAATTCGGCGAAGAAGTTTCTAGAAATATTGAGGATCTTAAACTTCTGCAGTCGTCCCGTGGATTGCGGCAGCGATGTGAGCTGGTTCGAATAGCTAGTCCCTGCCCCAGCCCGACCTGCATCCATGGAGGTAAAATTAATTAATTGTTGCATCCATGAACTAGACAGTAATTTAAAGGAGTGCAAAAGCTACGGAAACAGGTAAAACTTTGTCATTAGCTGCGCCGTTTTTCTCCGGTCTTCAAGCATTTTTTAATTTTTGTAACTTCTGTAAATGTTTCATAGATCATCGTTTATTTCCAGAGGTTCTGAGCTGCAGACTCTTTAGGTTTTCGTTCGTTCCTCTGAGCCTCTTTTTTCACAGTTACGTGCTCTGTAACAGAGGAATTTCGTTCTTTATAGTGAAATTATCAGCGACCATAAGATGGCTACAGATTCAGTGGATAATACTGATAATGAACATAAGATGGTTAAGGATTCAATGGATAATACTGATTGTGAGCATAAGGCTTCTATACATTTGAGCAACAGTGTTGTCATTGAAGGGCATAAGATTGTTAAAGTCTCGGGCAATAACATAACACTTATTGAACTCAGTGACCCACTATAAGAAATTGCCAAGTTGTCTACGAGGATACGGGAGTTCAAGTTGTTATATGTGATTTATATTGAGCCAGGGTGGCACCATGCAATAAAAGAAGGGAAAGTCTCCCATCGCGATAAATTACACCATCACAGTATACCCGGGATATAAGGAACAACCTATTTCTATTATATCCCTGCAGGAAACTTACCGCTCTCAAACAATTGTTCCTACTTCAACTGAAGGACACGGTTGTCATAAAGCAAGCCTAGTAAGTGCCACCTACCGCTGTTATTGAATCACCCTTTTATCAATTACAAAAGTTATTTCATCACTAGCTCCAATAAACCATGGTAAATTACACAATTCCTCCGTAAAGCCGCCACGTGCATGCAAGCCACGTGCTTGTTTATCAATATTGCATGCAGATCTACGAGCGAGGTTATGATGCAGTCAAAGGCTTATGTTCTCAGTTTTGAAACCGGAACTTCGTCCATGGCCAACACAGCCTCCGAATCCAGGGAGCTTTTCTTCAGCTCATACTAGTATTCCGGGCAAATTCTTTGCCCTTTCGCTCTGTGCAGGGCTGCCTTTGGCAGGTTTGGCCTGCAAATTTGATCTGTTCAGGATTCTTTGTGTCTCTAAAGGTTTTATGAAAAATGATCGGTTCTACAAGCCTAGATTTTGTGGGTATTGGCGGCTAAAGCCCTGTTGCCGGGATTGCCTTTGAAGTAGACGTGACGGCGCCCACAACTGCAAAGTATTAAACCCATCGACTACTGATTATGATCTGCAGAAAATGGTGCTGAGGGTAGCAATTGACGATGAGAAAAGCAAGAGAAAAGCTATGACCGATGTTGCAGCTGTTCAAGGTAAACATCAATCTAGCATTCTCCATTGCAATTTCTTATTACAATGTATTTGGTTTCGAGAATTGATAAGATATTTGATTGCAAGAGTGGAGTCTGTTGCAGTGGATCTGAAGGAGAGGAAGATAACTGTGATTGGGGATGCAGATCATCACAGGCAGTGACCCCAAGAACACGTATTCATCTTTTCCTTGCTACCAAAACATTTATCAGAATTATATTGCCAAAAAAATAGCCAAGGCCGTTGATTCTTTGCAATTTTTCTGTGTTCTTACCTGAGTGACGGAAGGAAAATTATGTGCCTTGTATTTGGGTAATGAAAGTAATGTGTCGGTAATTTTAGTTGAAAAAAGTTGTAGGTGTTCTTCTCTGCATGGTACTTTGCTTTCTTGCCTTTAGATAAGCTCAGTTAATATCTCAATATTGCTACAGGCCCTGGTCATACCACAATGGAGGATCTTGGCCCACTTTGTTGTGGCAGGTGAGCCATTAATAATGCTATTTTTTTTATGTCACTGACAATAAGGTGATTACGCAAGGCTTTTTTCATTACATGTATCTGAATGTCTTGATTTCCCGTGTGTTGCAGCTTACAGTAGCTTGCATAAAAATGAATCGACCAGAATTAGCAAGGAAAGCAGTGGCAGTTGCTGAGAAACGACTATCAAGGGATGGGTGGCCAGAATATTATGATACGAAAAGAGCACACTTCATAGGAAAGCAAGCACGGTTGTATCAAACATGGTCAATTGTTGGGTATCTTGTGTCCAAGCTTCTCCTCAGAAATCCTGAATTTGCCAAGATTTTGACATGTGAAGAGGATATGGAACTACTCGATGCCTGTTATTGTTTGCTTGAAGCCAATCCCAAAAGAAAGCGGGCCCTGGTCATACCACAATGGAGGATCTTGGCCCACTTTGTTGTGGCAGGTGAGCCATTAATAATGCTATTTTTTTTATGTCACTGACAATAAGGTGATTACGCAAGGCTTTTGTCATTACATGTATCTGAATGTCTTGGTTTCCCGTGTGTTGCAGCTTACAGTAGCTTGCATAAAAATGAATCAACCAGAATTAGCAAGGAAACCAGTGCCAGTTGCTGAGAAACGTCTATCAAGGGATGGGTGGCCAGAATATTATGATACGAAAATGGCTTTATTGAGATTGCTTAGAATGATCAATTTTAAATTTGACGATTTGCAGGTCATGATAAATGCAGGGAAGGATAAAGGTCAGACGGGCGTGATCAAGCGAGTAGTTAAATCGCAAAACCGAGTTATTGTCGAGGGAAAGAACTTGGACCGAGAGCAAACTGGGACCTGAGCGGAAGATGCAGCTCGCAGCCGAATTAGGTCTCCAATCAAGCCCAAAAATAGAAAGAACACGCATTATCCCAAATTACTAACGAAAAATAGCACAAGATAAAATAATTCCTTTCACAATTAGGCACGATTGGCTTTATTGAGATTGCTTAGAATGATCAATTTTAAATTGAACGATTTGTAGGTCATGATAAATGCAGGGAAGGATAAAGGTCAGACGGGCGTGATCAAGCGAGTAGTTAAATCGCAAAACCGAGTTATTGTCGAGGGAAAGAACTTGGACCATGCAGCTCACAGCCAAATTAGGTCTCCAACCGGGACAGGTAGCAGTGTGGTTCCAGAACCGTCGGGCGCGCTGGAAGACGAAGCAGCTCGAACTGGACTACGATGATCTCAAGCAGCAGTACGAGGAAGTTGTCGCGGAGAAAAAGAAGCTCGAAGGACAGGTAAAAACACTGTAGATTGACTCTATTTGTCTGAAGGAAAAAAATCGATGTCAAAGAATTGCCAAATATTATCAAGAACAAAAATAAAATGTTGATTTTAAGAATAGCAGTTGTAATCGACGGAATAACGAACTGGTTGGATTTACCTGAACAGTTGAATTCGGACTATATCAATACTGTTGAATTATTGGATAATCAAACTGTAGCCTTGTGGTTGTGGTGCAGGGTGGAGCGGGCAGGAAGCCAAAGCGAGGCAGCGCAGAAAGGAAAACCGGAAGCAACAAGTCGATTAATATCACTGTGCGTGACAGGCTTGCCATAGACAATTGATAATCGAAAGCAAGGAGGATATGAATTAGCATAATGCGTTGCAGATGAAGCAGCAGCTGAGGGTGAAGGCGTTTTAACGGAGGCTAAGTAAAGTCTTGCTTCCATGCAAATTGACACGACATTGCAACGATGGTTTGACACGCCAACGATGGTTTCGACACGGCAACGTTTAATAAACCTAACCTACGCCATACCCCCATTTCTCTGTAATGTTAGTTCCCGGTAATTAACATTAAATGTTAGCGAACTAATGCTATCCCAAAGATAGCATTACTTCAGGCCGGCGACGCTGTTCTAATTAACCAACTGCTTTCCGAACATTTTCCCAAGTTTTCAGATCGTATACCTCGTACTGAGGCCAAATAAGACGAACGTTGTTGTGATTGGTTACACGCATCGGCAAACATATTTTATGGCATGGATTAATGGAAAATATCGCCAAACTTTGGTTTAAGGGAAAATGAATTTATCGATTCCTGTGTCAGACTAATGCAATCGTAAAAAACCGATTACTATAGTTCCTGCCAGGCCTAGAGGGCAGGGACTAATAAATTATGCACTCTCATTTGCCAGTATTTTTTTCAACATCTTCAGCATAAACAAACCTAGGGCTTGATTTTTCTTTGAGGAGAAGTACCATTTTTATTGGTTTGTATGTCTAATTTGATAATGTTTTCAACAATTACTTGCAGGACGAGCAAAGCATATCTAGAACTTATTTTGGCTCAATTTGGGCATTGCTAGATAGTTTTTAATAGAGTATTGAAGGCACCTTTTACTATCTAATATGGACGCGTTGTTGGGACAACAATCACTTTTGCAAAAAAAATTATAAAATTACAGTACCTCACAATTATTTCAAGTCCTTATAGAATTATTTTTTCTTCTCCCTACAATGTCCTCATATTCATGCTACTAAGACCCTACAGGGTTTTGTCGCAATTCATATTTTAACTGAAATGACCCTGCCACATCTATTTCTGATCATTTTTTTCTAATAATATTCTATATTTGAGAATTTTGTTTTCTAACTTGTTTGTCTTAGCCTGAAAACGCTTACATAAAATTTATCACCATTATTCATTTTACTATTACAGATAGACATTGACTGTAGAGGCTCAACAAACAAAAAACACGAACAAACCAAAATTCAATGTGTTCTTACAAGTCAATTGAAATACATACCTAATCCACGCCAAGAAGACTTCACCGCTTCCATCCAGAAAGTTGACCCTAATAGTGTCCACCACATGAATTTTTCCTCAGGCAGGAAAGCGTGACAACTACACTATCGTCGCTCTTGCAGGAGCGAGCCTCAACTCCATATACACTATGTACTGGTACACTAAATGCACAACTACTCAAACATCATAAGGAGGCTTCCTCTCCATACTTCTAATCATTTGAGATATAGTTGCATGTAACCCATATTTTTTATTAAGGCTCTCAAACACCGCTTGCAATACCATTTGCAGTCGTAGGTTCATTAAGATTCCTTGCCAATTTTAAATGTAAAGTTATTTCTACTATGGTTGGAATTTGAATGTTCAATGATTGTCTACCCAACCTTGAGGCTTATCTTTTCATTGGTTGAGATGAAAAACCAAGGTTAAAATTTTATCCATTTTATAATTTTACATTCTATACGCTCACATTTTAACCACGAAGCCATGATTTAAATATGGTTGATTTCCAAATTCGAAATTCCAATATTTATGCAATATATTTGTAGTACGAATCATTACTTTTCCTTTGCTTAATTGCAAAGCCTCCACTAAAATCTTATTTAGTTGTAAAATAACATATAAATATTTAACATGTTTGTAGTGCGAATGTTTACTTTCCCTTTCCCTAAATCCGAAGCCTCTACTAAATCCTATTCAATTTTAAAATTATATGTATTTGCTTGAAAAATGAAATTCTTTAAGCCAATTTTCAAATCCATAGCTGTCACCTCTATTAACCAAGGTCATAATGAAGAAAATCTTAGTTTATTAAAATAAAACCCATGCTTTTCCTTTGCGTAACTACTCAACATAAAACATATTTAACGCAACAAACTTGTATTTCAATATGTGGATAGTTGTCCACTCAAACTTTAAATATTTCATTGAAAAACATGTTATTGAATCGACAATGTTAAGCTCGTATATAGTGATGGTGCCTTACATTGGGCTCTATAACCTTGGTTGTCAAGCCTCCAAGCCATTTTCGCACTTGGGTGAGTCAGGCGCCCACACCGAGCGTGTTTAACCAACGAGTTGGCAGACTAGTCGATGAGGCGTGTTTAACCAACGCACTGGGCAGATGCGCCAATAACCGAAGAGTGGATGGGCGCACTTAACTAATGAGTAGTGGAGGGCGTGTTTAACCGACGAGACGAGGGGCACCAACATCGAAAATTGACTAAGTGTTGGGCGCACATGACAAGTTGGCTTATAGGCAGGTGAGTAGGGCGACAAGCTGGGCGCACACTGGACCGATGAGTTAGTATGGCTAACGTGTTAGAATATTGGGTTGGTGTGAGGATGGGTCGGCTAGACTAAACCAATCCCCCCTCCCCATGTCCAAACATGCATATATATACACAAGAGGCATCAAATCAAAGGAGGAACACAACTGAACCGCAAGGAAAATTGCATAAGTGTTTGGGTGAAGCAGAGAATGGCGGAACCGAACAAACGACATGAGCCCATGGGTCGGGCGGAGGAGATAGCGAAACAGAGCATAGACGAAGGCGAGGGTGACCACAGGTTGGGCAGGTCGACCTGTCGCGAAGTTCAGGTGACAGTCATACGACAAGGCTGCGAGTTGGGCAGGTCTGCACTCAGGTGGACTACCGTGCAGCGTGGTCGGAGGCTAGGCAAGCCTGTACATGGATATTGCGACAAATTTGTAACACAACGGGGCGCGAACAAGGCTATATGGGGGTGCGGTAAGAGAGAACTATTGGTGCGACGAGCCAAGAAATAGTGTCGGAGTTGTGGGCAAGTCTAAATGGAGTTGTAGTCGGGTCATGCAGCAAGCTGACCAATCAGGTAGCTCACCCATTTTTTGTGTAAAGTTATAAAACCGGTTGAGTTTATCTCCTAGGCAATCGTAAAAACTAAGAAATATTATATATCTAATATTTACATGGATATGTGTCTCTTGCATTTGTGAAATGTCGTGAATGTTGTTTAAGTAATTCCGCACTTAAACTGTCATAAAAGATGAAAGATGAATTAAGTAGGTGTAGTGTAGGAAATGATAAGGAAACTAATGTGTTGAAGCATTTAGCCGGTGCCGCACGTAGCTCAATTCGAGAAAAAAGAATTGGGGTCATTACAGATGGTATCAGAGGTAGTACGAAAAAAATATGTAAAGACCAGGTATGTATGCATCTTAGAATTTCATAAAAGAAATATTGGCTACATAGTTTGGGGTTTCTTGACTTTGAAGTTCAGGTAAAAACTATCCAGGCATTGGTGGACATGGGTGCCACACACAACTTCATGACGACAATACTGGCTAAAGAATTTGGGTTGCAGATTGTTCCATCTAATGTGGAAGTCAAGGTAGTCAACTCAAAGGCTAGAGTGTCAGGATTGGAAGATGAAGTGCCAATTCAAATTGAAGACTGGTAGGGTCGATTGGACTTCACGGTGATGGAGATGAACGACTTTGACATGATATTGAAGCGGGATTTTTTGAAGGGAAATAAGTGATTATTGTCCCATTTTGTGAAGAGGTTATGATGATTGGAGGCTCACAAACTTGGACTTTGCTGACTCATAATGTTGGCTTATTGGGGCCTGACCCAGGGTCAGAAGTGATTTAGCCAAACAAATCTCGAAACTACCAGCCCTTTCAGCAATAGTCCACAGTGTGCGGACTGAGATCTCACCTGAGGTAGTATGGGAGGGTGTTGGAACCGGGTTTTAACACCCTAGGGATGTCTTTATGAAGTCTAGGAAGTTCGTGAACCGAACCTTCTCGCTTGCGCTACTCCGCGCAGCGGTCTGTCCTTCGCAACTTATGCGACTTCTTCCGCGCAGCTCTGAAAAGAGCACGAAGAGGTGTTGTCTAGATCCTTTACCCTTATTGTGATTTTATTATAGATCTTAACTTAATTGTGTGGGCCCAATATTCTCATTAATCATTCAACATTCATAATAAGTGCGCACATTCATAAAACTATAACAAAAGCATAGACACACAATATTTCAGAATCAACTTATCTTTTATTAATTTTCTGTCCAAGTACAATCCCAACTCCACTCTGCGCACTCAGTTATAGGGGCCCACACACACAGCTACGGACTCTATCAGGCCTCTACACACTCAGCTGTAGAGCCTCTTCCTACTACTACAACCCAAGACTTGGACTTACAGACTCAGAGCTAATTCATCATCCAAAATAACATGTCCCTTACATCTTAGAGTCGCGCTCTATTCATACAATCCCATGGTCCGTGGACTATGGGTAGGCCAACATACCATACATTAAATTGCATTATTTTAGGGTGGAAAACCCTTGACTCTCACTCTCTGTGCTCGCATTTCACGGGGTCTTTACATTACACTTGACCAAAATTCGGGCTTCAAGCTCCAAAAAAATACTATGGGGGGATCGCTGCCCAATAGGCCCCTAACACAATCATCGTGACTCATCCTGAGTCACTCTATTGGCACGACGATCTTTGCACGAAGTCCATGCAGCTATGCCTGTGCTGCACAAAGATCTGTAGCACACTGCTCTGCCATCTGCTAGATCTGTTCTGCTCGCTCAGCCGAATGCTCATTGTCAGGGTCAAATCCCTATCTCAGGTCACACATCGCTTTCATTTGCGTGACTTATCCTTCAATTTCATTCATGATGAGGAAGGCCTCATCAATCCAAGGCTAGACGCGTGCTTTAAGTAATGCCTCTTTTTAGTATGTTGCATCCACTTGCTCCTTCAATGCCTTTACCTGTTGTAACCTTGCAAGCTGTTGAGTTAGGACCAATGTCTGTGCCATCCCGCACATGCTATCATATTGCATTTGAAGCTCCTGCACCTTTGTTTCCAACCGCTGTATGGTGGGGTCCTCTTGTAAGGTTGTGAGGACCCCAAAGGATTCTTCCAACAATGTGGTGTAGCTCTGCACTGCTTATTCACTTTCTTCCAACACTTTTTTGATATTGCTGGCGTGCTGATCTCGAACTTCTGGGGGCATGGAGGGCTGCGCCTTTAATAGTAGTTCAACAATTTGCAAGTTAAATTCCTGCTAGATCCTCGTAGCTTCCTCCTTCACCTCATAGAATCCACTGGCCAATTTGTGGATCCGCATTCCTACTGGCAAATATGTCGCAATTTCCAGTTCTAGGACACAACAACATGCTTCCTCTACGATCTACTCCAACTGTTGGTTCTGAGCCACCACTTCATCATGTTGTATGCTAAGTTGTTCGATCTTGATTCATTGTTCATTTATAATTTGCATTGCGCATCCCTCCCTAGCGTGGAGTTCTGTCGTCACTCCGTCCTGAAGCTGGTATAAAATATCCCACGGAAGGGCAGCCAAGTCTAGGCCGAGTCCCTTGATCCATCCTACCATGGCTCTATCCTCCACGTTGTCTGTTGTCAGTGCTCCTTCCGGCAGCACAATGGTGTTGGCCATTTTGGCCCGCAACAATTGCTATGTTGCTGATGCTCCTGTGGCACCATAGACGGCTACCGTTCCTTCTTGTGGGAGTTGCACCTAAAGTCCCTACAGCTGTGCCCTGAGTACCCCCAACACATTCTGTTTCTTTTTCATTGATTCTTGGAGTGCCTCCATAGTGACCTCGTGAATTATGTCACCAATGTCGTATAGATCACCCTCTGTCAGTGTAATAGGTTCCCCATCCAATTTGGAAGCCTTGGTCTTCTTCCGTGGCCTTGTTCATTCCATCCCACATGGCCATTTCAATTGTGTAGAGGTGGTGCTGGGGTTCGCACCTTCTACCATATCATCTGTCCCATATCCTATGGTCAGATCCAGTCCTCTTTCCTCTTGTGTCGTGGTGGCCCTAGATGCTGCTGTTTTTTCGGCGGCCTTGGTCTGTTCTGTGGTAGCCTTTGCTACTTGCGGGAAGCCCTTACCTCCTCGACTAACTACTCGTTCCGCTTCTCCTATGCCAGTAGGTTGGCAGCATCCTTCTGTCTTTGTATTTTTGCCTCATCATGCGCTTCCAGTTTTGAGGTGTGCCATTCGGGTGGCCATGAGTCGAGCACTGTGAGAACAGTGTCATCAATTGCGATGAATGGGAGTTGGGTCCAGTTCTACTCCAGATCCTTCCACACCTTGATATACACATTATGCATATGCACCAAAAGCTCTGTAGACTATCGTATATCATGGGGGATAGGCGCGACCGTTTGTGGATCCACATCATACACTCGCCTCCATGAGTATCCAAAAGATCTTGATCTCGTGGATGCACGTGGAGTGCCTTGTCGCTTAGAGCAACACGTATTTACCTTCCTCTGGCAAGTCCTGGTCAAGGGGAGGAAACTGGTTGTCCTCCGGCAATTCCCCTGCAACCAACATGATGGATAAGAGCAATCACGCGTAGTGGAAGGTCTTACCCTACTCCTAAGCCTCTTTGTAGTTCGTCAGGAACTCCTCGTAGAGTAACTGCACCCGGTTGAACTGTACACCTCGGTGCATTGTTCAACCAACGCACTGACCGTCGTTGGTACCTCATTTCCGTGACATTTTCTCATCACTTTTCCTACCAGCAGCTGAGTGGCTATGTGCCACCCTTTGTCTTGAATGCTACTAATCACATAGCCCCTTTGCTTCTTCTTTAACCTGTATTTCTTCTTCATGGCTTCTACAAGCGCCAAGTCTCAGTTTTGGCTAGCTATTTTGATGAGGTCCCTTCCTGTACAGGGAAGGTTTGAAATCCTATGAATCAGCTCCATCGTAATGGGAATCAGCTCCTCCAGCCACAAGTACCCCTCATGCACTAGGTAAAGTAGTTTCCTGATGACGAATATCGTGATTGGTGCCTGGTGAAAATGTGGAATCCATAGTAGGTGGAGTAGCCCAGCCTCCTCCACCCCGCACATCCATTTATGTGGCTGCAGCGCTATAACTACTCCCTCCTTGCTTTGTTTCATAAGTTGGCTAGTCTCCAAATGTGGGAAATTTTCACTGTCCGTGAGGTCCCAATCTTCAAATTTCATCGTGGTTACGCGGCCCAGGACTGAACCCTCAATTATAATTCCATCTGGGAGGAGCAGGCTTTCGAGTGTGGTCCTAATGGTATCCACATCCTTGGGTACTTTTTCTTTCCCTTTCCGTGGGGGGACATATTTGGGCAGTTTTTCTACAGCGCACATTGGTTGAATGTCTTCCTCCACTTCTTCATCTGGTTCAATCTCTTCTACAAAGGCATGAAGATCCTCCTCATCATCATCTCTCTCAATATTAAACATCTTGCCCTTATCTTCCATAGTCAGTTTACCGAACTGCGGATTTTGCGAAGACATATGGACCGGTCCTGCAACCTGTGGATCCTTTTTGGGCCTCGACGTCTGGGGTGATTTATGGATTTTTGGTGCATCCCCTATCGGTGGCGTAGAGCTCTGCGTGGCTCCCTTGGTTGTTGACATCATTCTGATAAGGGAATCATGTGTCTCCTTCGGTAATGTTTCAAACCATGGACTTGCTCTCACAGCATCCAAATTCATTAGGTTCATACCCAATTGATAGCGCAACAACTGAATTCTCAAAACACCAAGTGTTATTCGATGGAGAGCCACCTATGATTTATAGGCCCTTTTGAATTCAAATTTAACCATTCCCCCCATATTCGGCTCATTAATGCGAGATTGGCAGCACATAGTCCCAAATCTATTTCTGACTGTCTTAATTGCCCGTCGTCCACACCTCGTTGCCTTAAATTGGACATCATGTCATAAATAGTGACACCAACAGTCACTTCCTAGCCTACCTATGCGGTAGCGCAGCCCCTTATGCGTGTACACGACCCGTGTGTCATACTGATCGTGCATGTAACTATCGTGTCGTGCAGCTCCCACACAGACTCTTTTATAGTCCTGTGCTCTCTTTCAATGGCTTGGAGCGCTGAGACTATGCTTCCTATGGATAGTCAGGTGGTCACATCACTGGTGCAAGGCTTCAAGTCACCTTCCAACCCAGTCCACGGGCCTTCCTTAGTTACCCTCGTGCCAGTCAGTGCTTCGCGTTCTTCCTTGTATGTTTCACTCCCCTAGTTACTTTGTCTAGTAAAGTGGGGTTGCAGCCATGGTAGTATAGCCAGAAATTCTCAACGACAATCTTCTAGTGTGATGGTAGGGTTGCCCATACATTTCCCATATTGTACCAGACTAATCATGGGTCTTATGGATTCAGAAGCATTCATCGCAACATTACAATTTCCATAAATATTTAGGTTTGTGAGGATTTCATGCAATTCATTTTCCAATCATGCAAGGGTCCTAATTATATGTTAGCTAAATATTTTCCATACATCATCCAAATTCTTGTTGCAAAGACAAACTATCCATCCATGACATGCACACTTAACAAGGTTTTTTTTTTTATTATTCACCCTTTTTAGCTATATCATATTTTCGCTATCTATGTTACATATCGCTGTTGTTGCCACTACCTTCAAAACTAAATCCATAATTGTCACCTTATAATGATTTTGTTAGCTAATCAATTAATCCATTGCATGTTAGTTGAGAGTGTAACATCTGCATCCAGGTGACATTATTTCTATGACATGATTCACTACTAGCACCAACACATATATTTGGCATGCATTGCTTAACAACATGTAGAATGAAGTTGAATAATGCATAATTCTCCAAAAAACTTTCCCTTAGCGGAATAAAATACACTATAGGAAGAGAAGGTTAGGAGATATCAATCTCTTTATGTTGCAGCCAAGAAAATGCCAAGTTGCACTCAACGATGCAAAGGTCAGAAATGCCCACATTCTACAAACCATACTCCAAGATGCAAAGTTTGGGAACAACCATATTTTACAACTCTATATAATTTGTCTTGTTAATTTTTTTAGCAACATTGTTTTCTTCAACACGGGATCGAAAATTTATTGATAAAATTATTATCAATGTTCAAAAGTGTAAATATAATGTAATTGGTAAGTGGTAAATTTATATAAATGTTATTGATCCCTTAGCTTCAATTGCCTGGAAAATGGAAATTGGAAATTGAATGGCAGATACACATGCCTTAGGTTTCTACTTGGGTTTTTTATATGCTTCATATATTCATGGAAAACTAAGCGATAATTAGTTGACAATGTATGTTTTAGAGGAGTTCTACAGCCTAAGTTCAGGGAGGAAGACACATTAGAGGAAATTTTAGCCTAAAAGTGCCCATGAAATTTTCATGTAATTTCCATGTCATAATATGTAAACCAATCCAAATCCTCTAAATTTAAAAAGAGGTACATGTAAATATTTTGGAGGGAAAAGAAGAAAAACTATTTTTTAAATTATATTTTTCACTTATCTCCTTATAGGTTTACTCAAATATCAAGTGTAGTCATTCGTTGGATGCAGAATTAAATTCCACATATAACAAGTACCCATTATGCATACTTTTGAGAAGATCCACATTGATGAAAAAAAAAAGGGGGGGGCAAAAAAAAAGCGTGTTCAACACATTTTTTAAAACTTATCTTCAATTTATATCAATGTGAGTCTTCCAATAACACAATTACATAGCCTCCCACTTTGATAAAAAAATCTCTTAGTTGAGTTCAATGTGCTTATGTTTTTATCTTTTTTCTGGTATAACTTAACTCTGAAAGTAGTAAGAATCCAAAAATGAAATATCTTAATTATTGTATTTTTTTTAATATAGTCTCAAATTTCAAATTTGTTTGATATCTCTAAGTATTAGCGAAATTGAAAAGCAATGTAGTGGTAGTATGCATTCATTGTTGTAACACACAAATAATCAGATGGGACTGGACTAGACTGATGTTAATGGAAAGTAGGTAAACCTCCCCGCAATTGAACAACAATATTTTTTATTTTATTTTATGCACTCTCATTTTCCAATATCTTTTTCAACACCTACAGCATAAAAAAGCCTAAGGATTGATTTTTCTTTGAGGAGAAGTACCATTTTTATTGGTTTGCATGTCTGATTTGATAATGTTTTCAGCAGTTACTTGCAGGACGAGCAAAGCATATCTAGAACTTATTTTGGCTCAATTTGGGCATTTCTAGCCAGTTTCTGATAGAGTATTTGATGCAGGAGAATCTAGGCCTAGCCAACAATGTGATGGTGTGGTCACATGTTGTGGCTAATGAAAGTTTGGAGGAAGAATGGGTTGTTTAATTTTATTAATTGCAAAGTATGTAAGTAGTTAATTGTTGCCTAATTCTGAATAGAATTGGGAATAAGTGGCAAGTGATCCTCCTTATGTGGAGATCAAGCCAAGTAGTTATATTGATTAGTTAGGGTAGGATTTTATTTCTAAAAATATAATGAATTCCTTCATTTGTGGAAGGAGATGGTTAGATAGAACATATATGTATTTTCCTTCTTTTCTAAAAGAGGAGGGAAGAGTGAGAGGATTCGAGAGGATTCAAGATGGAATTGTAAGCCTACGAGTAGATTAGGAAACAGAGGCTCCAATTAGAAGAATTAGGCCAGAGAGGAATGGACAGCCTCAAGATGTAATTACGTGTTTATGTGTTTATATACAAAGAGTTGATTGTAAGTGTGGAACTGTGTATTTATGCATTTTCGAGTTCTGTTGTGTATATATGCTTGATTGTTTAAATCCCATTTGTAGGCATGTTGATCAACCATTGATAACTTAAGGATCAATGGTGATCCATTGATAATCGAAATATTTTTATATGTAGAGTTGTGCATGCTTAAACAAAGTATGGCAGGAACCTTGGATGAAGCGTAAATCGATCAAAACAAGCGAAATCAATTTAAGGAGGAAACAGATACAGGAGTGTATAGGAGTTGTTAGATCTCATAGATCAATGGTCTAGATTAAATAAAATTATCACATCAGAACTTTGTTTCATATGGGCGGACCTCAGGGTTCAAAGAATGTCGATATACGATCGCTGATATATCGCATTGGCAAAAACCTGCAGTTGTGATCGGAACCGGGTGAGGAGACTTAGTGATTTCAATTAAACGACGAAGTGTCAACCGTCGAATTGGAAAGAGGGTCAATGGTCAGGATCTGGTCATTGATCGCTAATCGCAGAGGTCAAGTGTCAAGCACGATGGAAAAGCGATACTCCAATAAGCGATATCGCCGATATGCGATAAGGCATAATCGAATATCAGGGAAAGCGGAGATCAGAGAGAGCACAGCGGAAAGGCTTGGAGAGCTAGACTCGATCAAGTTATGAATGCGGGTGTATACGTTTTGAGATCCAGCCTAAGTGTTTGTGGTCGAATTTCTTTGTATTCCAGTGTATTCCGATATTGTGTATCCGTGATAAATATGATAGTGATATTGCGATAGACCAATGGCAAACGGGCAATGAACGGACCCGAGGGAATTATAGATGCGGGTGAAATCCTTTTGAAGTCGGGCCTTAAGGTTTAAGGTAGTTTTTTCATGTATTCCCGTGTATTTCAATAAAGTGGCATGGTCCCAGTGTTTTAAAGGAAAATTTATATAGATTAACGCTTCTAATATGTATATGTGGGCATGAAGCTTAAAAGGCTTATAAGGGTAAGGAGTCCCGATAAGGTGTTTAGGTTGTGGCAACCATATGGTTGCATCATTTTGGTATCAAAGCAAGGAAAGAGATTTCCTGCAAGAAGGAGGAAGAGTTTGCAAGCAGAAGGATGTCTTTCTTATGAAGATTATGACTAAAACGGTACAAGAGTTCGCAGCATGTTAAATGAATGCAATGTTGGGCACAACACTACATCAATAAGACTGTAGAAGAACTTTTGGAAGTTCTTAGAGATTGTAGCAGAACCTCATTCCAGCTGAGGCTTGGAATAGATAGGGACAGAGGAGTCGTTAAGAGAAGTAAGTGGAGCAACTAGAGAGAGAGAGCAAGATTACTCAGTGCAAGATCTAAGGAAAGAGAACTTGGAGACCAGGTAGAGGAGAAGCTTGGTGAGAAGATCAACTTAGAAGGCAGTTGATTGGTTGTAGGTGTACAGCTCACACATAAGAGAAGATGGCTATGGAAAGTCATATGGAAGGTTTAGAAGAAGGCTACAAGATGAATGAGAAGGGTGCTCAAACAATCCGTAGGAAACAGATGAGTCAAGTAGAGCTTGACAAGGAAATAACTGAGATAAGAGAAGAATTTGATGCGTTAGTAATGTTGCTAGAGGAGAACCAAAGACTAGGTTAGGTTTTGAGAAAGAAGCTCGTGAAGTGGCCTAAGTTTCAGAAAAGGCTGCAACAAGAATGGGTAAAGTGGTTGATGGAAAACCTCAAAGAAGCAGAGGCAGAAATGGAAGTTTCCATTTGTAGATCAGAATAGGGTGAAATGTTGGGTGAAAAGGATAGCGGGGATCAGCTGAAGATCTCATGGACTATTGGCATAGTTCAAAACAATTCAAAGATATGTTGACAAGGGAAGCAGATAAGGCAATGAAGCCTTGTGATTTTAATTCTCATAGTTTTTGTATGTTTGCAGGATATGCAAAGGATGATGGACATTCTGGTGAAATTGTCACAAACAGGAATGAAGCTCTTGAGGTGAAGTATGATGGAGAATGCCTTTTACAGGAAGAAGGTGTTGATTTATTGCAGTAGAAGGAGTTCATAGATGAATTTATGTTTGGTGTAAGACAGTCAGATGAAGTTGATATGGACCAGAAGTATAATGAAATTTCCATAATGGTATTCCATGAAGGTAAGCAAATGAATTTGTCTGGTGAAATTGATGAAAGAACTTTGCAATATGACAGTGCAGAAAACAGGATAACTCAGGAGGATTTCCAGGAAAAAAATGAAGCTGAGAATGAAAGTTGTGATGAAATGCTAGGAAGATTTCACATGGAAATAGAGTTTCTGGAAATATTGCTCAAGGAACCTGAAGGAGAAACGAAGCTTTCAAAACCTAATAAAGAAGAGATTGTGGTTACTATGCATGATAAGGATGAAATGTCTCTAACATTTATAGAGTTAAGTAAATTTTTAGACTCTTCAGTTAATGATGTGACTGTAGGTATGAAGGACAACATTAATAAGTATGATGTTGAAATCAAAGAAATTGAACAGAGATTATTTGAAGGTGAAATGGAAGATCAAGAGAAACAAGAAATTTATATCCTTAGAGACATGATGAAGATGGAAGAAACCAACAATTTAAAAGAGATGATCAGCTACATGAGAGTGAATTTGAGGAAGGCATTAGATTGCAAGAGTATAGCAACTGGCAATAGAATGAAGAACAAGAGATTAGTCTAGTAGTACAAAGAAATACAAATGAAGACCGAAGATACAGATGGAGAACAAAGAAACAAGTCAAGTGGAAGTTATTGCAACAGAGGTGGAATGGCAAGTTGATGAACGAGTTCAGGGAACTTGAACAAATTCATATTGATTTGTTAGAGAAGAAGCGAATCAAAGGAATGGAGTCACAACAAGAAGGATCTATTGAAATCCAGAAGATCTATGATGGAATATTGGTGCTTGAAGCATCAAAAGGGGACGAAGGGTCTTGTATTTTGAAAACTGATAATTATTGTTTGCTTGCAGGTCATGTAAACTTGAGAGAAAACAAGCAGTTATTGGAAACTGTCATATCAATAGGTGAAAAGATGACTGCCCACAGCCATATGAAGAATAAAGAGAAAATTTACAGTCAAGTGAAGGAAGATGTCCACTCAGATGACATCCAAAGGATAAGTCAAAAGGAGGATGGAAAAGGAAGTATTGAGATCAAAGAAGTGTTTGGAAAGGAAGAGATCCATTCATATGAATATGTAACAAAGAGTTTTCTCAGGAAAACTAATGAAGCTAATACAAACCAAGTGGAGAAACTTATGGTGTATTCAGGAAGTGGGAGTCAAACGGAAGAATTGATGATGAAATTATTTGAGGAGACCTTGGTGTTTCATAGTTTTGAAACTAATATTTTGTGTATAAATACAAGATACACTGAAGTAAGGTGATTGTTTAATGTTTTCATAAGGGAAAGGAAAAGTAAAGATATGATTTTTCAGAAGTTAGAAGAGGGAAATTCACATAATCTCATGATGCAAAGGAAAGAGAAATTGTTAAACATAGCAGTAATGAATACGCAGATATTGGACAATTATTGAGGACTGAAGCCAAAGGTAAGCAGCTACTGAAGGTTGATATAGAAGACTTTGTAGATATTAAACAATTATTGAAGATTATTGACGTTGAAGAAATCCAGAGTAAAGAAGGACTAAAGATAGATGTTGCAGACAATAAAGTTAGTGAAGATCATGCAGAGATCTTGGGAGAAATTCCAAATGAGATGAACATATTTGTGGCATGAGTATAGTCTTTTGGAGAAGAGGCAAGAAAAGAAAAGAATAAGTGATCAAACTGTACAACCAGAACTGAATGAGAATGAAGTTGTCATGGATGACAAATATGGAAAAGAAGTTGTTAGAAATGTTGGCATAATGAAGAAAGGGTAAAGCATTTGTATTTAATGAATTTATTAATTCTGGTGAATATTTATATGAATGTGAAGTCAATTTGAAACAAGGAATTGATTGTGAAGATCATATCGAAGTAAGGAAGGGTGAGACCAGAATATCTCAAAAAGATGGAATGATGTTGAAATTACAGATGGAATTGTTGAACTAGAGATGAGTTCAAGAGATGATAGTAACAGGATTACTATTGTGCAACAGGGAGTTATTGATGAAGAAGAGGCTGAAAATGACATTTCAAAAGAAGACAAATATGATTCCATGATCCTTGATGGTGCAAAAATTAAGTTACTAGAACAAGAGGTATTCCAAGTATCTAAGCAAGCGAGAAGAATTCTTGGTTTTCAAGAAATTTGTGGAATTGCAGGTCTACTAGAATTTGAAGTAAGAAGTGGTGAAGTCATGAATGAGAAACCAGAAGAATGAACTGGAATTATTGCAGAGGATCAGTGGAGAAGGCATTTGTACATTTCAGAGATGTAGATGGGAAAATATTGGCATAGGGATAATGATGTTCTTATGCAAGAACAAATCTTGTTGCAGGAGAATAGTATTCATCATCTGAGAAGTGAAGTGGGCAAAGAAACTGATGAGTTGTGGAGACTCATACAAAAACATTCCAATAAAATATATAAAGGACAAAAGAAGGAAGGAAAATTGGCTGGAAAGAATGGTACAGGTGAAGGTAATGGTAAATTGCAAATTAAGGTGTGGAAGCCTGACATAAATTGTGATGATGAGCAAAAAGCAGTAAGATATATGGAAGAGACAGCAGCAGATAGTAAGAGCATAGCTAGTGGGGCACTGTAGCATAAAGTATGGAGACTGGGAGAACAACAAACAACAGCAGTAACCAAGGACAGACTACCGAACAAAGTATGGGATCCAGGAGGACACAGATCAGAAGCACATGATCAGGAGATCATGATTATTTTTAACCTTGGGAGTTTGATGCAAGAGCATCTAGGCCTAGCCAGCAATGTGATGGTGTGGTCACATGTTGTGGCTAATGAAAATTTGGAGGAAGAATTGGTTGTTTAATTTTATTAATTACAAAGTATGTAAGTAGATAATTGTTGCCTAATTCTGAACAGAATTGGGAATAAGTGGCAAGTGATCCTCCCTGCGTGGAGATCAAGCCAAGTAGTTATATTGATTAGTTATGGTAGATTTGATTTCTAAAAATATAGTGAATTTCTTCATTTGTGGAAGGAGATGGTTAAATAGAACATATATGTATTTTCATTCTTTTCTGAAAGAGGGGGGAAGAGTGAGAGGATTCGAGAGGATTCAACATGGGATTGTAAGCCTATGGGTAGATTAGGAAACAAAGGCTCCAATTAGAAAAATCGAACCAAAGAGGAACGAAGAGCCTCAAGATGTAATTATGTGTTTATAGGTTTATATACAAAGAGTTGATTCTGAGTGTGGAACTGTGTATTTATGAATTTTTCGAGTTCTGTTGTGTATATAGGCTTCATTGTTTAAATCATGTTTGCAGGCATGTTTATCGACCATCGATCACTTAAGGATCAATGGTGATCCATTGATAATCGAAATATTGTTATATGTAGAGTTATGCATGTTTAAACAAAGTATGGCAGGAACCCCGGATGAAGCGTAAATCCATCAAAACAAGCTAAATCAAGTTAAGGAGGAAACAAATACAGGAGTTCATAGGAGACATTAGATCTCATAGATCAACGGTCCAGAATAAATTGCATTATCGCATCGAAACTTTGTTTCATATGGGTAGACATCAGGGTTCACCAATGCCGATATGCGATTGCCGATATATCACATCGGAGAAAACCTGCGGTTGTGATCAAAACCGAGCGATGAGACTTAGTAATTTCAATTAAACGATGAAGCATCAATTGTCAAATCGGAAAGAGGATCGATAGTCAGGATCTGGTCATTGATCGCTAATGGCAGAGGTCAAGTGCGAAGGACGGTGGAACAATGATACTCCGATAAGGGATATCGTTGATATGCGATAAGGTGCGATCGGAGATCGGGGAAAGTGGAGATCGGAAAAAGCATAATGGAAAGGATTGGAGAGCCAGACCCGATCAAGTTATGAATGCAGGTGTATATGTTTTGAGATCTAGCCTAAGCATTTGTGGTCGGATTTCTTTGTATTTCTTCGTATTTCGATATTGTGTGTCTGCGATAAATGCGATAGCGATATTGCGATAGACCAATGGCAAAGGGGCGATGAACGGACCCACATAAATTATAGATGCGGGTGAAATCCTTTTGAAGTCCGACCTTAAGGTTTAAGGTGGGTTTTTCGTGTATTCCCGTGTATTTCAATAAAGTGGCATGGTCCCAGGGTTTTAAAGGAAAAGGCATATAGATTAACATTTCCAATATGTATATGTGGGCATGAAGCTTAAAAGGTTTATAACAGTAAGGAGTCCCAATAAGGTGTTTAGGGTGTGGCGCCATATGGTTGTGTCAATATTCAAGGCACCTTTTACGATCTAATATGGAGACGTTGTTGGGACAACGGTTACTTTTGAAAAAAAAATCTAAAATTGCAGTACCTCACTATTATTTTAGGTCCTTATAGAATTATTTTTTCTTCTCCCTACAATGCCCTCATATTCATTCTACCGAGACCCTAAAGAGTTCTATCGCAATTCATGTTTTAATTGAAAATTACCCTGCAACATCTCTTTCTGATCATTTTTTTCTAAGAATATTCTCTATTTGAGAATTTTGTTTTCTAACCTGTTTATGTCTTGCCTGAAGATGCTTGCATAAAATTTATCATTGTTATTCATTTTACTATTATAGATAGACATGAAATGTAGAGGCTCAACAAAAAAAACACGAATAGACCAAAATTAAACGTGTTCTTACAAGTCAATTGAAATACATACCTAATCTGCAAAAGGAAGACTTCACCGCTTCCATGCAGAAAGTTCACCCTAACAGTGTCCACCACATGAATTTTGCCTTAGGTAGGAATGCGTGACAACTACACTATCATCGCTCTTGTAGGAGCGAGCCTCAAGTCCATATACATTACATAATGGTACACTAAATTCACAACTACTCAAACATCATAAGGAGGCTTCCTCTCCATACTTCCAATCGTTTAAGATATAGTTTCATGTAACCCATATTTTTTATTAAAGTTCTCAAACACCACTTGCAACACTATTGGGTAGTGAAGGTCCCGCGTAACGATTTTGGGGTAGAAAGCCCAACAAGTAGGATTAAAATATTGTAAAAACTTCGAAGTATGCAGAGCACGAAGTGTAATAGATTGGGTCAAAGGGTAGTCTGCCAAAAATTAATAAAAAGTAATGTAAATAGAGTCGGCCCGCGCAAGGATCGCGAGCAAGGGAAGGGTATAAATCAAGTGCAGCTCTATGAGGGAAAGGTAGTTCTTTTGAGTGATGGAATGTAATGGGTTCTTGAGGAAGATAGTCTAAAAGCGTCTGTAAGTCCGAGTCGAGGGTTGGGTAGTAGGTAGAGGCTCTGCAGTTGTGTGCACAGAGGCCTGGAAGGTTCGGAGCTATATGCGTGGACCCCTGCAGCTGGGTGTGCAAGGTAGATCTGGATGTATTGGTGGAGAATACTATTAAAAGATAAGTTTGCTTCTATAAATTTTGTTTTATTGCTCATCTGTCTTTATGGTTTACCTTTCTATATCTGGTTAATACAAATGTGATAAGTGTATGCGAATCTCGGTTCATTTTGTGCGTGAATCGATCATGTTCTTTAAATGTTTGCTTAAAGACCCTGTTGAGTAGTTTTGAATCATAACTGCTTCCTTCAATAGAATAGTGCATTAACAAGAAAGATATAATCACTTTGGATATGCGCGAGTACTGAGCAGCACGGAGCTATAAACCAGTGTGTGAAACCTCCAGACCACACCAAGATATCCCTAGGGTGAGGAAACTTGGTTCCAACACCCTCCCCTGCTACCTCGGGTGAGACCTCAGTGCGCGCTCCACAAGCTATTGCCAAAAGGGCCAGTAGTTGTGGCATTTGTTTGGCTAAATAACTCTTCCAACCTAGGTCAGGCCCATATAAGCCAACAAATGGTTCTGTTGTGGGACCGGGATCTGCCTAAGGGGTGTTTAGGTGTGGGACGCGGGGACCCTATAGAGAAAGAGCATTGAAAATTCAAGAGGATTAGGGATGGTAATAGATCAAGGGTAACAATGGCGAACACAATTCAGTTACCAGTATTTAGGGGAGCCAGAGGTGAAGACTCAGAACAATTTTGGTTTGTGCTAACATCAGTATGGAATGTGCAGCAAGTCACACATGATAACATCAAGAAATCCATCTTAGTTAGTGCACTACAGGACCGAGCGCTAACATGGTACATGAAGCATTCAAGCATCAACCCAATGGCAAGGATAGCAGACATCTATGCTGAATTGAAAAAAGAGTTTACCTGGCCAAAGGTAGAAGCACAATCAGTCATAGGATTCAAAGAGATCATGATGATGCTTGGCGAAACCCAATGGGATCTGGATCAGAGGTTGAAAAGCACCATTCGCGAGGCCAACATGACCCTAACAGATGCACAACACTGTGCTTGGTTCGTTGCATCATTAACACCATATCTAAAGTCGGCTTTGTCACAACAGAAGAAGCACTGGAAGTAGCAATGTGGCTGCACGAAACCCAGGTATAGGACCCAGGGTTGGGAGTTTAGCAAATCCAAGCGCAAGTCCAAAATTTGTGTTTGGAGATACAGAAGTTAAAGCAAGATCAGACACCACGTTCCAAAACCCAGGAGGAAGTATGGTGTATAAAGTGCAGGGGCCAAGGACACGATAAAGATCACTGTCCAGTCTCAGTGAATTTTTTGGTCACAGGGGGATCGACACCATTGCGACCAGTGGAACAGATATGACCAAGCACCATAGCCCCACTCTGGTGCACAATCTGTTAGGTAGGAGGAAAGCACAACATGGATAACTGTCATCTATTGCCAAAATACAACTAGACCACCAGCAACTCTTTTGCAACTTTTGTAGATCGGTGTGTCATGAAGAAAGAGATTGTCGTAGCTATAGAATATTGATGGACCAAACACTGGCCTATCGAATGCAGACTGAGGTGCGAGGTCAGGATCCAGCCATGACGTTTGCGCACGGTGGGTTGCTAGGACGCGGTAGAGGATGGGGCGGAATGGGACCAAGAAGGGGTTGCGAGCAGCTAATCTATTACAACTGTGGGGGACCAGGACATTACGCATGGGATTGTACCAACCCAACCTGAGTATCATGTCCTTATTGTGAGAAATTCGATCATGAGCTGCTAGATTGCCCCATGCTGATAGCACAGATTCACGAAAACAAGGCAGCACATCCTACAACAAAGCAAAACGTGTAGATGATGAGACCTGAACCCCACAACGATGAACCCATAGTCAACATGATATTCCGACATGACGCAGCCACAGGAGAGGTTGATGGGAAGACTAATATGGAAGCTAGGGAAAGCTTCATGGGTGTCTCTACTCGAGGTAGTAGGGATCCGCTTGAGCCAACTAGGGATCCCGTGATGATTACTACCTTCTTAGAGACATGCATAAAACTGCTTCGCGACAACTGGGCAGTTAGAGGGTTACAAGAAGTAATTAATAGATGTGCAGGGTGGGGTGAATCTCGCATAGTTCGTAAAATAGGAAGACACACAACATGAACGGGTCAGGAAATGTGGCTAACAGTGCAGATTGGCGACTATGAGATGGATCAGGTCATTTTGGACTTGGGTTCTGATGAAAACGTATTGCCTACACAGACTTGGGAGCACATGCGTAAGCCTACACTATAATGGTATCCTATCCAGTTACGGATGGCCAACCAGCAAAGATCTTGCCCATGGAACGGCTACAAGGGATTACAGTAGACATTGATGGCGTAAGTACCCGAAGGGATTTTGAAGTTATTGAAATCATGGATGAAAATAGTATGTACCCTGTGTTGCTAGGGATAGACTGGGCCATTGATATCAATGGAGTTATTAACCTCAAAAAGAGGAAGATGATATTCAAGAAGAAATCGCTCTAGGTCATTATTTTGCTAGATCTAATAGACAAACCGTGCTACACAGAGCCAGCACGTTGCAAAGAGAGGGGCGATGAGTTGGATAGTATCTACAAAATTGCTGCAAAGGAGGAACGAAGATTCTCGCAGGGATACACCAATGATTCAGATGAAGAGGACGAGCGATGGTGCAACAGGGTGAACAAGGCAAACACATTACACTGTAATATGATGACGAAATCCCTGTATTGCTTTAAAATTTAGAACCGCGAACTGTCGATGTATGAAGGGATGGCAGTAGTCGAGGACTTCCTGGTTAAATTAGAAAGCGCAGTACCAAAATACCAATGGTTCGATGCACTAAAATGGGCATTGCACTTGACACCGGTGTGATGGTGGGATAACCATGAAGGAACCTTCGAAGATTGTCAAAACTACAGGTGTGTGATACAAATAAGATTTGGGAAGCCAGCGCTATGAATCACAGAGAAATATGATGGACGAGAGAATCCATGCATACACCTGAGAAAATGGACCAATTCTTATGGTACGGAGCCTCAACCAGAATGGGTGCACTTATTTTATCATACCCTGGATGTCATTCCAAGGAATTGGTATACCGAGATAGAACTCCGACATGGCATTGGTGAGTGGGATATCCTCTGCGAAGGGTTTTTGTTGACATTTCTTTTTGAAGACCAATGGATGGATACTGTCGACGACACATTATAGTGAGTAAAGACCGCCATATTCAAAACAGCGCTGGAACCAGAAGAATTCGTGCCATCAAACTGGTCGAGACAATTGAGCTAGGCCTTAGCATGTTACAATGTACAATAAGAAGATGATGAGGATGACCCGCGTAACATCAATATACCAGAATCTGAAGGGAGTCATGAGGTGTGAGGCCCTGAGATAGAGGATCCAAATATCATGGCGCCGTTGAAAACAAAGCAAATTAATATCAGAACAGAGGAAGAGCCGAAATATGCTACGCCTAGGGACTACTGGGACGACACCACGGTGGAAAAGGTTGTCGAGCTACTCCGAGAATACCACGATTTTTTCTCTACAAAAATGACGGAGCTGAAGGGGATTTTACGAGACCTGGGGATGATGAAGATAACTTTGAAGCCAGATGTGAAGCCAGTGCAGCAGCGACCATATCGATTGAATCCAAAATACAAAGCAAAGGTCCGCGAAGAATTGGATAAGATGTTGATAGCAAGAATTATTGAACTAGTCGAGGAGTCCAATTGGGTTAGCCCTATGGTCGTACAGGAGAAGAAACAGAAGGGGGAGATCCGCATCTACGTGGATCTGCGAAAGCTCAATGATGCTTGTGTTAATGATCTGTTTCCAACACCCTTACAGATGAGGTACTTGAAAATGTGGGCGGGCAGGAAGAATACTCCTTCACAGACAAGTTCTTCAAGTACCATCAGATCAATATCACGCCAGAGGATCGAAGCAAGACAACGTTCACTACTGAATGGGGTTATTTTCAGTATATGGTAATGCCCTTTGGATTGAAGAATGTGCCTACCATAGTTTCCTATATTGTGGTAGCCGCATTCAAGGAATTTATCCACAAATTCTTAGAAGTCTACTTGGATGACTAGACCATATTTGGCCTGGTTAAAAAAGATGTCGCGAGCTTACGATTGATGTTGGATACCTGCCGATGACACCAGATTGCGTGCAACTTTAAAAAGTGTACTTCCCTTGTCCCTTTCAGGAACTTGCTGGGTCATGTGGTTTGTAAGCAAGCACTAATAGTGGATCCGGCAAAGATCACTGTCATATTGAATCTGCAAGCGCCACACAGTGCAAAGTAGCTACACGCTACATTGGGACACACGGGCTATTATCAGAATTTCATCGAAAGCTACACCCAAATTACAGCTCTGATGGAGCAATTGCTGAAAAAGGATGCTACTTATTGCTGGAACGAGGAGTGCAACAGAAGCCTAGAGACGCTTAAGGAGAAAATGGCTTCAGCCCCTATACTAGTCTTTCCAAAATGGGACATCGAGTTTCATGTGCATGTGGATGTGTCCTGTATCGTGCTGGGAGCGGTACTCACTCAACCAGGAGCGGAGGGACTGGACCATTCAATTGCAATCGCAAGTCGCAGGTTGTCCAAAGCAGAGAAGAATGACTCTACTACTAAGAGAGAGGGATTAGCGATGGTATACATGCTCCAAAAGTTCCTTCACTATCTGCTCGGAGGACATTTAAAATGTACACGGATCACTCTGTGCTAAAGTACCTAGTGAATAAGCCTGCGTTGGGGGGGTGCATTTGTCAATGGTTTTTGTTGTTTCAAGAATATGATTTTGAGGTTGTTGTAAAGCTGGGATGTCTGAATGCAGATCCGGATCATTTGTCCTGAATTGAGACCAGCGAAGAACCAACAAATCTAGAAGAGGGACTCCCAGACACCCAGTTATATGCCGTGCATGTTGCAGATGGCCACCTTGAAGATATTATCCACTTTTTAACTATGGGCACTGCACCGCAAAGGTATTTTGTCCAGCAAAAGAGGGAATTAGTAATACATGTAGTAAATTTTACCGTAATTGCAAGTCACCTCTATAAGATGGGTAATGACGAAATATTGGGTCGATATGTACCAGAATTTGAGCATGAACAGATCCTGTGTTGGAAATAATACTGAGAGGGGTGGTGAATCAATATTATCTAATCAATAAAACTTTTTCATTTCCATACTTAGATCCATATACGCTACTTCAGTTAAGTGAACCCGCGTGTATATGCAACTGTGTCTAATGCAACTAGCGTATATCCAGAATACTTGTTGGAGACACGATTGCCATTACACCAAAATCTGCAGGTGTTAGTAAACAGACACATCGCTAAATTTAAGCACATGCCACGAAACACATGGGGAGCGTTGACCTTCTACACCACTATTAACGGTGAGCCAACAATCTCCCCCCCAACGCGAGCCTAATGTGTTTCAAACTCTAGACCTCTGGCTCTGATATCAATTATTGGAAATAATACTGAGAGGGGGGTGAATCAGTATTATCTAATCAATAAAACTTTTTCATTTCCATACTTAGATCCATATACGCTACTTCAGTTAAGTGAACCCGAATGTATACGCAACTGTTTCTAATGCAACTAGCGTATATCCAGAATACTTATGATTCAGTTAATCCATTAAATGTTGATCTTTAGTTAGTGCATCAGAACTTCATTAACCACATGAATAGTAAGCAAGTGCAGTAAAACAAAACAGATCATCACACACAAGAAGCACACATGAACACCATGATATAAGGTGGAAACCCAATGTGGGTGAAAACCACCTGCTGCAAGTCACCTCTATCTTCTTTTAATAAGAAACTTCATTTTACAATATTTTTGTACTATTGCAGTCTTATACCAGTACATAGGCTTCTACCTGCAGAAGGCTACAACCTTCTCTCATTCTCTAAACTCTCCTGGAAGGGAGCTACAACCCCCTTAGCTCTTATACTAGCCGATCCATTTACTAGTACGTAGGTGCCAGCCTAATGAAATGCTCCAACCTTTACTCATTCTCCAGCTACTACTAGAAGGGAGTTACCACCCCCTTTTCTCTTGTACTAGCTGATGTACTAGTACGTAGGTGTCGACCTATGGAAGGCTACAGCCTTCTCTTTCTTCCTCCAGGTACCAGGTTTCATAAATTTTCATACTGGATACTCATGGAACACAACATCATAATCTGAAGGCCATGTTTCATCCAATTTTCATACTAGACCCATCAATATCATTGAAGCACAAAAACAATCAATGCTAGCATCATCAATCCCTGAATAACTGAGACCCTGTCAACAAATTGCAGTCACCAGAACACACAGCAGAACACTGAACTCTACAACAATATTCAAAACCATATGTATCATCAAAATCATGCATCAGAGTGCATACGCTACTTGGAAGTGCTGAACCGGCGTGTATACGCAACTTCACCAAAGTGAACCAACATATATATCATCAATTACTTACTTATAACTTGATGCACTTCCTGACATCAGAAATATCCAGATTATTACGTATACAAGGATAATATGTGTGTTAGTAATCAGATCTAGTCCATCAAATCACATAAATATGAGTCATTATGATCGTGATCCATTATTAGATCTCATCCATCAACACTGAGGCTAAACACAATCAATCAAACTGAATATGCAGAATACTGACACCATTAAATAGTCATCAGAACTCATCAACAACCAGAACCACTTGTAACTTCAAACATCATAGCTCAAATGGTATACGCTACTACAATGAACCAAACCCGCATACATACACGCTTTCACCAAAGCCAACCCGCATACAGATCTATAAATATTCAATCATGACTTGTAGCAATTTCAAACTTAAGTTATACCCAGTTCAGATCATTACATGCGTCAGTATACAGATCTAGAATAAACGTAATCAACCATATAGAGATATTTCATTTCAAACCATTTGATCCCGATCTATCCTTAGATCTTGTTCTCCATCAACCGATGAGATCCCTCCTCAGCTCAGATCAAGCAATGCATCATAAACCCATAACCTGCATACTGGATCTCGTACTTCATCAGATATTCAAGACTTTCTCAATCACATTGCCTAATTATCTTCTTCTCCTTTTATAGTCTTAGGCCTTACTCAATACCATGGTCCAAAACCATAACAGATCAATACCATGGACCCAATATTTGAGATCAATACTTCTGACAAGATACCATGGTCCAAAACCATAGGTTCAAATACCAAGGACTAAATACCATGGACCAAACATAAGTTCTCCGACATGTACGAGATTTTCCTTGCGTGAAAGTGCATGTATACGCATACGCATCTTTTCAACGACTAACCTGCGTGTATACGCGGCTTAGTCACGATGAACCTGCGTATATATATTTTCTCTTCATTCTTGTAGTCTGATCATCAATTCCTTGTTGATGACCTACTACACTATGATCTGTCATCTGTGTGATTTTCCATCAAGGACAACACTTATCTCATAATGCCAACAATCTCCCCCTTTGGACTTGATGGCAAAACTAATTTGTCACACTTAGAACTGTCATCTGATTCCTTTGAGTTGTCCTGCATTTGATATCTCTTCTGTAGATTCATCTAGTTATATGTAAGTGAGTTGTTCTTCTATGAGAGGGTTGCCATCAAGTACAACACATGCATCATAATGCCAACATCCTGGCCAAAGCACATGGAGGGGTTGCTGGCGAACATTATGCGGGCCGAGCCACAACCTAGAAGATTCTCCGCGCCAGATTATGGTGGCCTATTCTACTTCAAGAGTCGCAAGCATACTGTTAGGCCTGTGATGCATGTCAACGGATGGGCAAACCATCGTGAAGGGATGAAATGCCTCTTTAGCCATAGATAACGTTGTTGATCCCTGAACTTGCATCTCTCCTACACACTTTCCTAGACTTTTTCCATTCACCTGGACCTCCTAGGTTATCAAAATCATTGCATATTAATCATAAAAGAGCATTTAAAGTGGCTTTTTAACTATGTCTTTGTGTTTTCTGTTTGAATTAAATTTTTCTTATGAGCTGCGGAATGCAGCCACTTTCCGCAGCTACTTCAACTTTCCGCAGTCGTTTTTCTTAAACTCCAGGTTGCAAGTGTCATCCAGAAAAACCAGGCACATGGGCAAGTTAGAAATGACCTGGACATGGATTAGGTCCTATTGGTCTAGCCGGATTCATCAAAGAAAGTTGTGGTCAATGGTGGTCAAAGAATGGTCTAACGAAGGAGTCCGACGACAGCTGGACTTTGTTTTCGACCATGTGAAGTATTCGTGGCCATTTCTAGATCTTTGGAGGCATGCCGACACCTGTAGGATGCCCCACGATGTGAATCCAACAGTTGTTTTCAATAGATTTCATAATATCAGCAACCATGATGCTAAATCCATGGACGCTATCTTTTACATGTCCTCTGTCCACGTAGTTTCACAGGAAAACAGTTCTAAAGCTCTTGTTATAAATAACGTGTTTCTATACGTATAGTTCTTAGTCATTTTGCTTATGTAATTTACTATTAAGTTGTTGTGTCGTGACACTAGTCCCACTGTGATAACGCTGTTTTGAAATATAAAAGAAGACTCTGTTTCTACATGATTGCGTGAGCATAATTCTTGATTGATAGCCTGTTGACTAAGGCTGTGTAGAGCCCCCCTGCACACTGAAGTTTTGTTCTTTTATTGCTGTATAGTTTTATGTAATTTTTCTTTAATTCCATTACATATATTCCACAATTATTCACTTGTGTATATTTCTTTTTCTATGATATTAACACTTCACTCCTGTTCATGATTTTACAAGCTTTGTATATCACTGTTAACGCTAATCAGTGTGTGTGTATGTTTCAGGATAGAAGTAGGCCCGGGCACTTTTACACATTTCCTTTTGCAAAAACTAGTGACATTGAATCAGTCTTTCTGCTGACTTGCTTTTCTTAGTTTTTTTAGTTCCAGTTTTGTTTTTTTTATTTCAGTTTGGTTCATTTGCTTTGTTAGATAGTTTAGAAATCAACTTACTCATACCATTGATGATACCTCCGAAAGCCATAGCTTAGACTACCTGGCGAGGGATCAAACTATGAATTGATGTGATTTGATTTTAGTTTTATTTTTCTGCAATTAGATATCAGATTGCTCAAGTTATTGATGATTACCTCCGAAAGCCATAGCTTAGACTACCTGGCGAGGAATCAGACTATGAATTGTGTGATTTGATTTTACTTTTATTATATTGCAATTTTTTATTTGTTTGGTTGTAGTAGCTTAATTCATTTTTCTATTTAGACAGCAGCAGGGATAATGGTTTCATGATCAATAGTTCATTTCTTGTTTGACTTAAGTAGCAGCACATTTTCATTTTTGTTTAGGTATTAATTTCATCATTAGTATGTTCTAAGACCCTCTGGAGCGTTAAATATATGGAAATCACTATAGAGGATAGAATTGCCTTAAAATCCATATCCATACTTGCCTTCTAGAGTTTTCTTTCACATTAGGAGACAAACAAAGATAAAAACCCCCAAAACAAAATAAAAAAAATCAAAAACGACAAAAGTAAGAAATAGGCTATCTTGCACATATAGAGCACCACACTTCATAAGCCTACGAATCTCGGATTGATAATTAATGTAGCAATTTAGGACACACTAAATTGACCAAACATTTTGGCGCCATTGCCCAGGAAGTGTAACTAGGTAGCCGATCTCCTACATAAAAATTAAAAAAAAAAATAAAAAACAAAAATAAAAAACAAAAAACAAAAAACAAAAAACAAAAAACAAAAAATAAAAAACAAAACAAAACAAAACAAAAAAAACAAAAGAAGGGAAAATTGATAACTTCTCGAAGTATTCTCTCCTCTTGCACCTAGTGTGATCTGGAGGATCAGAAAAGAGAGTTATTGGTTCAATAATTTCTTGAGTATGCTCTCTTCTTGCACCTAGTGTGATCTGGAAGATCAGAAAGAGAATTATTAGCCCGACTTGAAGAGAAAAAAAAAAAAAAAAATGACATGCATAGAGCAAGAGATTCTAGGGAAAGGTTTATAGTTAGGGCCAAGAGTTCAATTTTCACAACTCCAGCTTCTTCAAGGCATAGACAATATTCACCACCATCTACTCCTAGCCTTAAGATTCCTGGAATTCAAGGAGCAGCCGCTGAATTAGAGGATTCTCCTACACTATCTACCAAATCTCATCTAGGAGAAAACACTTTCTTCACTTCTACAGGAGATCATATTGTAATCAAAGAAGTAGAATCACTTGAAGAAGAAAAGGAAGAAACTCTCTCTCGTCCACCCTTGATATAAGAACCAGAAGACTGAGGAAACTATCATGACGGAGGAAGTAGTAAATGGATTTGGGGGTAGAGGTAGCGGAGGAGGAAATAATGGAGGAAACAATGGAGGAGGCAGAGGTAATAATGGAGGAAATAGGGAAGGAGATAACTCATTTGGAATCCCTATAGTTGATGGGGAAACTCATACAACCATGAAAAACATTTCACCATCTGTCCTCCCAAAATTTTACGGGTTGCGAAGTGAGGATCCTCAAACATTTCTATTTGAGTTTGAAGTCGTGTGCCGAACTTATGATTATATGGAAGACTCTCAAAAACTCAAATTGTTTCCTTCAACATTGAAGGGAGCCGCTTTGAAATGGTTCATGGGATTAGTCCAACAATATATTGGACTTGGAAGATATGAAACAAACATTTTGGATAAGACAACCTGACAATTGCATGCCCACCAATCACAAAGGATGAGGTATTCAAATGATGCAAAAAGAAATGAAAACTTGGAGGATTTACTTGAAAGATTTCAATACAACTTAAAGAGAGAAAAAATGAGTAACTTAGATGAGGAAACCTTGAAGGCCCTTCTATTGAAAGCCATTAGAGATGAATGGATAGATATTTTAAACATGATGGGGAAGGGAGACATTTCTCAACTTCCATTGCGTGACATAGCAGAACTATGTGTTCATCTTTCGGTGGGAAAATCTAAAATCGGAAAAAGGCCCAGAGATCCTTCTCTTACTAGAGCAAACAAATCTGCAATTGGATCGGTAAGTAGGGCAGAGATTGGAAATATGCTTGATGAATTCAAAACTGATATTCTAGGGAGTCTTAGTGAACAATTAGACACCCTTAAAATACAAAATAAGCAGAAAACAGAAGTTGATGCCTTGGCCATCTTTTGTCCAAAATGTAGGAAGAAACATGCTCTAAGGGAATGCCCCTTCGATGCAAAAGTTGTAGAAACATGTATGATTTTCTCAGAGAATAATGAGACCAAGGATTGTCCTTCAATTCCTGGGCTCAAAGTTGTCTTTCAAGAAGATCCAAATTCAATAGAATCTCTCTGTTTTATTTCAAGAAGACCTTGGCAGGGGCAACAAAATCAAGGGTTTAACAACCCTATGAACTTTCAACCCCCGCCAAATTGGAATTCTTGGCAACAACCTTGGCCACAACCTCAAAATCCATATCAATCATGGGCACAAGGGATGCAAAATCCTTATGGGAGATTTTCTCAATTTTATCAATATCCTCCATCTTTTCAAAATCAACAAACTCCACA
>APFE030016245.1:208894-227004 GCA_000404065.3 Pinus taeda | reverse complement strand
TATGGTGATTCGTTTGAAGAGGCATTAGAAAATTTGGAAAAAGTCCTTATAAGATGTAAAGAAACAAACCTTTCATTAAGTCATGAAAAATGATTTATGATGTTTATTAAAGGTATTGTTTTGGGACATCACATTTCAGGGGATGGGATTAAAGTTGATAGATCAAAAGTTGAAGTCATCTCCAAGTTGCCTATTCCAAATTGTCAAAAAGATGTTAGAAGTATTCTGGGATTTACTGGATACTATAGAAGATTTATAGAAAACTTTACCAAAATAGCATCTCCACTCTTCAAACTGCTTACAAAATACTGTGAATTTAAATGGGATCCTGATTGCCAATCAGCATTTGAAACTTTGAAAACAAGAATATCTGAAGCACCCATCTTGAGAGGACCAAATTGGAAACTTCCTTTCCATATTTCTACAAATGCTTCAGATACAACTCTAGGGGCTGTGTTGGGACAAAAAGATCTAGTTCCTTACACCATTTACTATACAATTAAAAATTTAACTCCCACTGAGTTGAGCTATACTATGACTGAAAAAGAGTTCTTAGTTGTTGTTCATGCAATCAAGAAGTTCAGACATTATATAACAGGCTATGAAAATTTTATTCATACTGATCATTCTGCAATTAGATATCTAATGAACAAACCTGTTACTAATGGCAGAATTACAAGGTGGCTCCTACTTTTACAGGAATTCAATATCACTGTGTTGGATAGACTAGGAAAACAAAATACAGTAGTTGATTTGTTGTCTAGGATTCAGAATACTAAAGAAGATTCTCCTGTAGAGGAAAAGTTTCCTGATGAATATTTATTTGCAATAACTACTAAGACCCCTTGGTATGCAGATATAGATAACTATTTGGTTACAGGGAAACTACCTCCACATTTATTTCCTGGTGAAAGAAGAAAGATTATTCAGGAAAGTTCAAAATATTCATGGATTTCTAACGAATTGTTTAAAATAGGTCCAGATCTTGTGATCAGAAGATGTGTTAGGGAAGATGAAATTCCTGATATCCTCAAAGAATGTCATGATGAACCATGTGGCAGACACTTTACTGACAAAAGGACAGCCTATAAAATCCTCTCTTTGGGGTATTATTGGACATCCCATTTCAAAGATGCAAAACAGTATGTCAAAAGGTGTGATAGCTGCCAAAGAGTAGGGAAACCTACCCTTTCAAATGAAATGCCATTATAGCCACAGGTACTCATCGAACCCTTTGAAAAATGGGCTTTAGACTTCATTGGACCTATTAATCCACCATCTAATAAAAAAAAAAAATTATTGGTATGTATTCATTATGTCACTAAATGGGTAGAAGCCAAAGCATTATTTTCTGCTAGTGAGCATTCAATTATTAGTTATCTTTATGAGGATATTTTTACTCACTTTGGTGTTCCAAGAGAAATTGTGACAGATCAGGGAAGCCAATTCACATCCAACATGGTGGAGAAGCTGATGGAAGAATACAAAGTCAAGCACAGAAAATCTACTCCTTACCATCCGCAAGCAAATGGTCAAGTGGAGTCTACAAAGAAAGTTCTTGAAAGAATCATTACCAAAATTTTTCATCTACACAGAAGAGATTGGACAGAAAGACTTCTTGAAGCCTTATGGGCCTATACAACAACATGGAGGAATACAACAGGACATTCTCCCTATGAACTTTTTTATGGGAAAGAAGTCCTGCTCCCCATTGAGTTCCAAGTTAAAAATTTCAAGATGGTAGTTCAATTGGGAATGGATCTATCAAAAGCCCAAAAGCATAGAATGGAGCAGTTGAATGAAGTAGATGAGATCAGACAAGAAGCAATCCTAAGAAATGATCTAGTTCAATATCAAAGAGCTAAGTGGCATGACAAATACATCAAAGAGAAAAAGTTTTAAGAAGGAGACTAGGCATTGCTATTTGATTCCAAGTTCAAAGACTTCAAAGGTAAATTTCAGACTCATTGGCTTGGGTCATATGAGATTGACAAAGTCTTTAGCAATGGAGCGGTAAGAATCAAAACCATTGATGAATTTCAAACTCGTCTTATTGTGAATGGTCACCGATTAAAGATCTATCATAAGCCACTCTCAAAGGAGGAATTTGTCAAAATCTTTCAGGATAATTTTGCAGTAAGGCTGGTGAAGAAGGATCCTTCTTCTCCACCACCCTAGTCCTTGATTATTTTCCTGTTTCTAAAAAAAAAAAAAAAAAAATGTATAAGCCTGAAAACCAATCACAGGTTGGCAGTCTTATATAGAAAATACAGGGCGAAAATCAGAGTCTTCTAACGCCCTGTATTTTTCAAAAAAAAATCTCTCTCATTCGACAAGTTCATGTCACTTCTTTCATTTTGCTCCACTTCACTTCATTCCATTCCACTCCACCCATTTCATCTCATTTTATTTCATTTCATTCCGCCAATAAAAGTATTTTCATGACCAGTTTTCATTCACTCAATCATCATTTATCTAGCTCCATTCAGTCATGTGATCATTGTATCAGTTTTCGTAGCTGAATCATGTTTCTACAGCTACAAACTGATTCCACAGCTAGTTTTTGTTTCCGCAGCTAACACCATGTCATTCAACATTGGCAGTCAGATGATAGTCAAAATTAATAAAAATCAAATGCAGGTATGACCGAGGGCATATTATGAAGACATGAGGCACCTAAAAGCATCAACAAGGAGCAGCTGATCAAAGGTTAATGGACAAAAAGTGGCAAAAATTCCAAGTTATGAGTAGAAATTTATTTCAAATAGCATTCAAAGCACATTGTTACATACTTATGAAACCATAGCTCCACTATATGCAATGATTGGTATTAATAGCCTCCATAATCATTCCATGACCTATGATTCCTCCACGAACTGTGCATTTATTTTTCAAACGGCCTCATGATCAGCCTTCGGATTTAACTCGTGTTTGGCTGTACTTTGACACTCCACCTGTAATCATGGGAATGTGGTCGATTTGATCACAGCTCTCCTCCACCGCACAAATTCCGCAACCATTTCATCAACGTGTTTATGTCTACTCCGTATCCATCGAGTTTTAAACCCTATCGGGCTCACTTTAATCCCCTACTATTCTATTGAAGTCATGGTTGCATTTCCACCTTGTTCACATAAGCCTCTGCTCCATTATGTGAATTCACTTCCGCTGCATGTTCTCTGTTTTCCATTTACAATCACTGGTTTTTCTCGTAAACCCTGTTCACTTCCGCTAACCCAGCCATCTCACATCCGCTAATCCCTTACTCACGTAAACGTATTTTAAGACCGAAGGAAATAATGGGTATGTTGTTGAGAGCAGAACTGGAAGGGCCCAAGTTTATGGAGGGGTACTCGCAATTGAAAAACATACTGAAAAAGGCAAGGTGGCTACAATTCATTCAAAAATTCAAGGACTACAATAAGGAAATTACAAAGACTTTTGCGAGGTCTTTTAATGGCCTGGAGGTGGAAGTTGGAGACCTCAAGTTTACAGTCACTAAGGCATCTACAGTAGCCGCTACAGAACTCCCACAAGAGGGAGAACACTGGCTTAAAAACAAGAGCTTTGACGATAAGGCTTGGAGGGTTATCCTACGCAATCCAGGTATGGATGTAACTATTTTTAAACGAGGAACCCTGTCCATGATTTAGAAGAGAAGTGGGCCAGTCTATTGTTGATTATTCAAAAGTTCATTACCTGTGAAGGACATTTTGGGTCAAGGTATATGTATCACACCCAATTGCTGATGAATTTCTTAGAAAACCAAACCCTCAATCTGCCTTACTTTTTACTGAATAGTTTGAAAAAGATGTCTGTAACTGTCCAAAAGAATTTGGAGGATGTAGAACCCCACATGTATCATCACTGGCTTGTGAAAATTTTAATTGAAAAATAGTTGAAAGAGAAGAAGGACACCTGGGAACAATTTTTGGTTAGAAATTTCTTTCAAGATCCCCCTGAAACACTAGAGAGCAGTTCAGCAAGGAAGAGTAGGAGGAAGAAAACCAGTGTAAGAATTCAAGACACTCCTACCAACACAGCCAAAGAAATTAATCAAGAAGATAAGCTGCTTGAAATAAGAAAGGAGAGAACTGAGAATAAGGAGCTAAGAAAACCAAAAAGGAAAAGAAACATAGTAGTTGTATATCAAACCCCAGATCCTTCCCAAAATGAAGACCACCAAACACTGTTTGAAAGACTAGCTTATCTTCAGGAACAATCAACTGCAGCCAAGAAGAAAGGAAAAGAAAAATAGAGTATGGAGGAAGAATACACTAGTCCACGACATTTAAGGAGAAGCTCCAGGCTTAAAGGGAAATTAAGGACAATACAAACCAAAGGGCCCCACTTTATTGATTTAGGAGGGGAAACACCGGAAAAGCCTCCAACAATTCCTCCTAGCCATAGCCCACACCATACTCCTTTTTCTCAACTAGATTTTGACATGAGTCCTTCTCGGCCAGATTTGGATATCAGTCCTTCTCAACAGGATTTTGGGGTCAGCCCAAGAAAAACTACAACTGAGATAGACCCGAATCAGCAAGAGATGTATGATTATATAGAATCCTTGGAGAAGACAGCCACATGTCTGAGCACTTCATCTACACAGCCTCACACAACACAAGAAACTCAAATCCAATCACTGAAACAAGAAATTTTTGAACTTGAGGTCTTAAATAGACACATCAAGAGAGAGAATGAAACATTAAAGGAACAAAGTAGATTGGATAAGATCATTCATGACAACACCATGTTACATCTTGGGCTGTGGCAGAAGAAGAATAGGAAATTGAAGAAAAAGTGCAGGAGGTTGAGTAGAGCACTTATCAACCTCAAATTCAGATGCTTAACAAGGAAGCCTAGGATGTTAGCAGTACCAAGAAAGAGGAGAAGAGGGTTGGATGTGCTGGCAGAGGTCTCAGAGCACATGAACTAAAGGGAAAATGGTCAAAGTTTTGGTTGCATGGGGACATACAACGCCTTCACAGTGGGGGTATGTTGAGCCCTGAACTCGCATCTCTCCTACACACTCTCCTAGACTTTTTCCATTCACCTGGACCTCCTAAGATATCAAAATCATTGCATATTAATCATAAAAAGCATTTAAAGTGGTTTTTTAACTATGTATTTTTGTTTGTTGTTTGAATTAGATTTTGCTTATGAGCTGCGGAATGCAGCCACTTTCCACAGCTTGTTCAACTTTCCGTAGTCGTTTTTGTTAAACTCCAAGTTGCAGGTGTCATCCGGCAAAACCAGACACATGGGCAAATTAGAAATGACCTGGACATGGATCAGATCCTATTGGTCTAGCCGGATTCATCAAAGAAAGTTGTGGCCAATGGTGGTCAAAGAATTGTCTAACGAAGGATTCCGATGGCAACTGGACTTTGTTTTCAACGACGTGAAATATTCATGGCCATTTTTAGATCTCTGGAGGCATGCTAACACCTGTAGGCTGCCCCACAATGTGAATCCAACAGCCGTTATCAATAGATTGCATAATCTTGGCAACCATGATGCTAAATCCATGGACCCTATCTTTTATGTGTCCTTTGTCCACGTAGTTTCACAGGAAAACAGTTCTAAAGCTTTTGTTATAAATAACGTGTTTCTATACGCATAGTTTTTAGTCTTTTTGCTTATGTAATTTTACTGTTAAGTTGTTGTGTCATGACACTAGTCCCACTATGATAACGCTGTTTTGAAATATAAAAGAAGACTTTGTTTCTACATGATCGCGTGAGCATAATTCTTGATTGATAGCCTGTTGACTAAGGCTGTGCAGAGGGCCCCTGCATGCTGAGGTTTTGTTCTTTTATTGTTGTACAGTTTTATGTAATGTTTCTTTAATTCCATTGCATATATTCCACAATTATTCACTTGTGTATATTTCTTTTGCTATGATATTAACACTTCACTCCTGTTCATGATTTTACAAGCTTTGTATACTACTGTTAACGCTAATCAGTGTGTGTGTATGTTTTAGGATAGAAGTAGGCCCAGGCACTTTTACACATTTCTTTTTGCAAAAACTAGTGACATGGAATAAATCTTTCTGCTGACTTGCTTTTCTTAGTTTTTTAATTCTAGTTCTGATTTGTTGATTTTAGTTTGGTTCATTTGCTTTGTTAGATAGTTTAGAAATAAACTTACTCATATCATTGATGATTACCTCCGAAAGCCATAGCTTAGACTACCTGGCGAGGGATCAAACTATGAATTGATGTGATTTGATTTTAGTTTTACTTTTCTGCAATTAGATATCAGATTGCTCAAGTTATTGATGATTACCTCCGAAAGCCATAGCTTAGACTACCTGGCGAGGGATCAGACTATGAATTGTGTGATTTGATATTACTTTTATTATATTGAAATTTTTGATTTGTTTGAGTGCAGTAGCTTAATTCATTTTTCTATTTAGACAGCAGCAGGGATAATGGTTTCATGATCAATAGTTCATTTCTTGTTTGACTTAAGTAGTAGCACATTTTCATTTTTGTTCAGGTATTAACTTCATCATTAATATGTTCTAAGACCCTCTGGAGCATTAAAGATCTAGAAATCACTATAGAGGACAGAATTGCCTTAAAATCCATATCCATACTTGCCTTCTAGAGTTTTCTTTCACATTAGGAGACAAACAAAGATAAAAACCCCCAAAACAAAATAAAAAAATCAAAAATGACAAAAGTAAGAAATAGGTTATCTTGCACATATAGTGCACCACACTTCATCAGCCTACAAATCCTGGATTGATAGTTAATGTAGCAATTTAGGACACACTAAATTGACCAAACAAACGCTACAACCATTTGAGAAATGGGCGATTGACTTCGTTGGGCCTATTGAACCGTTAGGCAAGACGGGCGCGTGCTACATCATCACTGCGACTGAATATTTTACCCGATGGGCTAAGGCACAGTCGGTTAAATATTGCACGGCTGTGACAGTGGAAAAATTCTTGTTCGAGAACGTACTAACCAGGTTCAACTACCCCAAAATTTTCATGAGTGATAGGGGAACACATTTTTTGAATGAAAAAATCATCCTGCTCATTGGGGAATTCCAAATCTATCACCAATAGAGCATGCCCTACCATCCGCAAGCGAATGGGACCATTGAGGCATTCAACAAAATGTTGGAGACTGTGCTGACGAAGGTCTAAAATGCGCGATGAAATGACTGGGATTTGTGCATTCCTGTCGTGCTATGGGCATACAGAACTACATGCAAAATGTTGACAGGCCAGACACCGTTTCAGTTACTTTATGACAAGGAGGCTATTATGCCTATGGAATATATTATGCCTAGTCTGTGAATCGCAGCGATCACAGGTATGGCGAACCGCGAGGCCCTAGAAGAATGACTTGCACATTTAGAAGAATTGGAGGAGGAACGATTTTTGGCTAGATTCCATCAGCAGGTATAGAAACAGTGTGAGAAAGCGTGGCACGATCACCATATCAAGGTGTGTGCCTTCATAGAGAATGATATAGTATTGCTTTATGACAGTAACTTCAAAAAACTCCCAAGAAAACTCCGCATGCGCTGGTTGGGACCCTATGTCATCAAAGAAGTCACCGATGGGGGCACAGTTCAGCTAGCTAAACTCAATGGAGACCCCTTCCTGGGAAGAGTGAATGGAAATCGCCTCAAGCT
This sequence comes from Pinus taeda, assembly GCA_000404065.3. NCBI lineage: Eukaryota > Viridiplantae > Streptophyta > Pinopsida > Pinales > Pinaceae > Pinus > Pinus taeda. Next base: position 219,342 of record APFE030016245.1, on the reverse strand, counting down.
CTACACAAGTGGGCCAACCGCCTGACTAGCTATTCAGAAGATAGTCTCACCACTCCACCCAATTACAAGAGAGCAGGGGATGATAAAGCAGCTTGGGGGACGGATGCACGAGTACTCTGGTACGCGTACATTTGACCATACGCAAGGGTCGTGGTCGCACGAGAAAGCTCATGTGGACGCACTGATAAAAGGAATGATGACCGTTAGGTACGACAAAATGGTTGCATCATGGCAAAAGGGAGCGGGCGGCGGGCAATTAAGAGAAATAGTATGAATCAGATATGGAATGAACAGCCACAGATTCCACACGAGAAGGTTACACGAATAGGAATGAGCGGAAATCACTACATTTGAATTTCCCATGACTGATAAAGTACTGAGGGGAGTCCATTAGGTGGCCTACGTTTCAGAAACACATATGGAGTTGTTCATTATCTATGCACAAGGTATGCGCCCGAAGGTATTAATTGAAGTGATGGAGAGGAAGGACTCTCTAAGGAGTATGCGGGTTCCAGCTGCGGGCATCCTGCCGGCTACAACATCACCAGTAGGAGATGTACCAGAAAACAGGGGGCATGAAGTAGAATTGGTCCAAAGGTCGTCCCCTCGCCCAGGGGCAGGTTGGCGCACTACAACAGAACAACAAAAGGATGAAAAGACGATGACCACAGGTAGATATGCAGTTAATAAGTCATCTCTAATGTCCCTCAAAGATTGGGATCTTGTGGACAGCAGCGAGAGTTTTGAAAAATTGTAACACAAGCTGTAGCAGATGGTGCAAAGGGCAGGTACAAAGGTCGAAAGAAGCTACAATGGTACCAAGAGGTGGCTCCCCTGCTCGTGCTAGAATCCTTGGAGGGGGTGTTCTGTGTTAATCGAGCAGAGTAGAATGAGCATCATCGGTTGCGATATGTGGAAGAAACACTGAAGCAGAAAACGGCTGAAGTGTTGCAGGAGACAAGGAAGGAGCAGCAGGATGACAAGCACCACTCAGAAGGAGGCAAACCGTGAAGCTAAGGCAGAGCATCTAGCCATGCTGATGAGTGACTTGGGACGAGTCACGATGATTATGTTGAGGGACTGTTGGGTAGCAGAGGTCCTGGATAATGGTTTTGGGGCATAAAGCCCAAGAAGTAGGATTAAAATATTGTAAAAGCTCCGAAGTATGCAAATCACAAAGTGTAATAGATTGAGTCAAAGGGTAGTCCGCCCAAAATTAATAAAACATAATGTAAATAGAGTCAGCCCGTGTAGGGATCGTGAGCTAGGGAAGGGTATAAATAGAGCGCGACTCTATGAGGGAAAGTCAGTTCTTTTGAGTGATGGAATGTAATGGGTTCTTGAGGAAGATAGTCTGAAAGCGTCTGTAAGTCCAAGTCGAGGGTTGGGTAGTAGGTAGAGGCTCTGCAGGTGTGTGTGCAGAGGCCTGGAAAGTCCACAGCTGTGTGTGCGGACCCGTAAAACTGGGTGCACAAGGTAGATGTGGATGTATTGGTGGAGAATAATAATAAAAGATAAGTTTTCTTCCATAAATTCTATGTTATCACTCATTTGTCTTTATGGTTTACCTTTCTATATCTGGTTAATACAAATGTGATAAGTGTATCCGAATCTGGGTTCATTTTGTGCACGAATCTATTATGTTGGTTGAATATTTTCTTAAAGACCCTGTTGAGTAGTTCTAAATCATAATTGCTTCCTTCACTAAAAGAGCGCATTAACAAGATATATATAATCACTTTGGATCTATGTGAGTACCAAGCAGCGCGGAGTTGTAAACCACTACGCAAAACCTCTAGACCACACCAAGGCATCCCTAGGGTGTGGAAACCTGGTTCCAGCACCCTCCCCTACTACCTTGGGTGAGACCTCAGTCTGCGCTCCACAGGCTATTGCCGAAAGGGCTGGTAACTGCAGGATTTGTTTCGCTAAATAACTTTTCCAGCTTGGGTCAGGCTCATATAAGCCAACAAATAGAATCTGCAATTGTAGGTTCATTAAGCTTCCTTGCCAATTTTAAATGTAAAGTTATTGCTACTATGGTTGGAATTTGATTGTTCAATGATTCTCTACCCAATATTGAGGCTTATTTTTTCATTGGTTCAGATGAGAAACTAAGGTTGAAATTTTATCCATTTTATAATTTTACGTTCTATACGCTCACATTTTAACCATGAAGCCATGATTTAAATGTCGTTGATTTCCAAATTCTAAATTCCAATATTTATGCAATATATTTGTAGTACAAATCTTTACTTTTCCTTTGCTTAATTGCAAAGCCTCCACTAAAATCTTATTCAGTTGTAAAATAACATATAAATATTTAACATTTTTGTAGTGCGAATGTTTTCTTTCCCTTTCCCTAAATCCGAAGCCTCTACTAAATCCTATTCAATTTTAAAATTATATGTATTGGGTTGAAAAATGAAATACTTTAAGCCAATTTTCAAATCCATAGGTGTCACCTCTATTTACCAAGGTCATAATAAGCAAAATCTTAGCTTATTAAAAGAAAACACATGCTTTTCCTTTGTGTAACTACTCAACATAAAGCACATTTAACGCAATAAACTTGTATTTCAATACATGGACGGTTGTCTACTCAAACTTTAATTATTTCATTGAAAAACACATTATTGAATCGACAGTGCTAAGCCTATATATAGTAATGATTCCTTGCATTGGGCTCTAGAACCTTGGTTGTCAGGCCCCTGAGTCACCGTCACACTTAGGCGAGTGGGGAACCCACACCGAGCGCATTTAACCGACGAGTTGGCAGACAAGTCAACGGGGTGCGTTAACCAACGAGCTAGGTAGAGGTACACATAACCAATGAGCGGATAGTTGCACTTAGCCAAAAATCCATGGAGGGTGTGTTTAACTGACGAGCCAAAAGACGAACACATTCAACCAATGAGACGAGGGGCACCAACAACGAAAATAGACTAAGTGTTGGGCGCACATGACAAGGTGCTTATAGGCGGGTGAGTGGGGTGACGAGCTGGGCGCACACTGGGCCGACGAGTTAGTATGGCCAACATTTTAGAATGTTGAGTTGGTGTGAGGATGGGTCATCTAGTCTATGTTTAGTCAATTTAGTGTGTCCTAAATTGCTACATTAATTATCAATCCAGGAGTTGTAAACTGATGAAGTGTGGCGCACTATATGTGCAAGACAACCTCTTTCTTACCTTTTGTCATTTTTTATTTTTATTTTGTTTTGGGGGTTTTTATCTTTGTTTATCTCCTAATGTGAATGGAAATCCTATCCCTGAGTTTTAAGAATACTCTAGAAGGCAAGTATGGATATAGATTTTAAGGCAATTATGTCCTCTATAATGATTTCTAGAACTTAACACTTCAGAGGGTCTTAGAACATACTAGTGACGAAATTAATACTTGAACAAGAATGAAAATGTGCTGCTTATTCAAATCAAACAAATAATGAACTACTGATCATGAAACCATTATCTCTACTGCTTATCTAAGTACAGAAAGGAAAATGAGTTAAGGTACTGCACTCAACAAATCAAACTAATAAAAGTACAAATCAATTCACTTCATTCATAGTCTGATAGCTCGCCAGGTAGTCTAAGCTATGGCTTTAGGAGATAACGTCAATGATATGAGGAAGTTGATATCTAATTGCAGAAAAGTAAAACTAAAATCAGATAACATCATTCATAGTCAGATAGCTCGCCACGTAATCTAAGCTATGGCTTTAGGAGATAAAGTCAATAATATGAGCAAGTTGATATCTAATTGCAGAAAAGTAAAACTAAAATCAAATCACATCATTCATAGTCTGATAGCTCACCAAGTAGTCTAAGCTATGGCTTTAGGAGATAACGTCAATGATATGAGCAATATGATATTTAAACTAACTCAAAAAGCAAGTGAATAAAATTGAAATCAAAGCATAACGGGAATTAACAAAACTAAGAAAAGGAAAGTCAGCAAAGAGGCTAACTCCATGTCACTAGTCATTGCAAAGATTGTATGAAAATGCTTGAGCCTACTCTATCCTTAAACACACACACACACTGATCAGTGTTAGAAACAATATACAAAGCTTGAAAAATTTTGTATAGGAATTAAATGTTAATACCATAACAAATGAAATATACACAGGTGGATAACTATGAAATATGTGCAATGGAAATAAGGAAACACTACATAAAAACTTTACAGCAATAAGGAAAACAAAACCTCAGCGTGCAGGGGCCCTCTGCACAACCTTGGTCAACAGGCTATCAGTCCATAATTATGCTCACGCAGTCATATAGAAACAGAGTCTTCTTTATATTTCAAAACAGAAGAAGAATCATCTCGTTACCATAGTGGGACTAGTGTCACGGCACAGTAAACTTAACAGCAAAATTACATCAACAAAGACTAACTCTATGTGTTTGGAAACACGTTATTTATAACAAAAATTCATAGCTGTTTTCCTATGAAACATTTTTAACCGAGGACACGTAAAAGGACAGTGTCCATAAGCTTAGCGTACTGGTTACCACGATTATTCAATTTATCAAGAGTGGTTGTTGGATTCACATCATGGGGCAGCCTATAGGTGTCAACATGACCCCATGGATCTAGGAACGGCCACGAATCCTTCACGTGTTTGAAAACAGAGTCTGGTTGCCATATGACTCCTTCGTTGGAGCACCATATGACCACCGTTGACCACGGCTTTCCTTAATGAATCTGGTTGAACCAATAGGACCTGATCCATGTCCAAGTCATTTCTAACTTGCCCACGTGCCTTGTTTTTCCTGATGATACCTGCAACCTAGAGTTTAACAAAAACAGCTGCAAAAAGTTGAATCAGCTACGGAAAGTGGCTACATTCCGCAGCTCATGAGAAAAATCTAATTCAAATAGAAAACACAAAAACATAGTTAGAAAACCACTTGAATGCTCTTCTAGAATTAATATGCAGTGATTTTAGATAGCTTATGAGGTCTAGGTGAGGGGAAAAAGTCTAGGAAAGTGTGTAGGAGATATGTAGTTTCAGGGCTCAACATACCCCCACTGTGAAGGTGTTTCATTTCCCCATGCAACCAAAACTTTGACCATCCTCCCTTCAGTTCATGTGTTCTGAGACCTCTGCTAGCACATCCAGCCTTTTTCTCTTCTTTCTTGGTACCACTATCATCCTAAGCTTTCTCATTAAGCACCTAAATTTGAGGTTGATAAGAGCTCTACTCAACCTCCTGCTCTTTTTATTCAACTTCCCATTCTTCTTCTGCCACAGCCCAAGATGCAACATGGTGTTGTCGTGAATGATCTTATCCAATCTGCTTTGTTCCTTCAATGTTTCATTTTCTCTTTTGATGTGTCTATTTAAGACCTCCAGTTCAAAAACTTCTTGTTTTAGTGATTGGATTAGAGCTTCCTATGCTGCATTAGGCTGGGTAGATGAAGTGCCTGGATCTGTGGCAGTCTTCTCTAACGACTTGATATAATCATACATTTCTTGCTGGTTTGGGTCTATCTCAGGTGTAGTCTTTCTTGGGCTGACCCCAAAATCTGTTTGAGAAGGACTAATCTCAAAATTTGGCTGAGAAATAGGAGTATGGTGTGGGCTACGGCCAGGAGAGATTGTTGAAGGTTGTTCTGGTGTTTCCCCTCCTAAGTCAATGAAGTGGGGCCCTTTAGTTTGTATTGTCCTCAATTTCCCTTTGAGTCTAATGCTCCTCCTTAAATTTTGTGAACTAGTGTCCTCTTTCTCCTCACTCTGTTTTTCTTTCCCCTTCTTCTTTGCTGCAGTTGATTGTTCCTGAAGATAAACTAGTCTTTCAGACAGTATTTGGTGGTCCTCTTCTGAAGAAGGTTATGGGGTTTGATAGACAGCCTCAATGTTTCTTTTCCCCTTTAATTTTCTTTGCTTCCTATCCTCAATTCTTTCCTTCTTACTTTCAGACAGCTTCTCTTCTTGATTAATTTCTTTGGCTATGTTAGTAGGAGTGTCTTGAATTCTCACGTTGGTTTTCTTTCTCCTACTCTTCCTTGCTGAGCTGCTCTCTCATGTTTCAGGTGGATCTTGAAAGAAGTTTCTAACCAAAAACTGTTCCCAGGTGTCCTTCGTTTCCTTCAACTGTTTTTCAATTAAAATTTTCACAAGGCCGTGATTGTACAAGTGGAGTTCTATGTCCTCCAGATTCTTTTGGACATCTTTTTCAGGCTATTCAATAAAAATTAAGGCAAATTAATGGTTTGGTTTTCTAGAAAATACATCAGCAGCCGGGTGTGGTACATATACATGGACCTAAATCGTCCTTCACATGTAATAAACTTCTGGATTATCAATAATAGACTGACCCACTTTTCTTCTAAAGCATAGACAAGGATTCCACGTTTGAAAATGGTTATATCCATACCTAGATTGCGTAGGATAACCCTCCAGGCCCTCTCGTCAAATCTTTTATTTTTGAACCACCGTTCTCCCTCCTGTGGGAGTTCCGTTGCAGCTGCTATAGATGCCTCTGTGACATAAAATTTAAGGTCTCCAACCTCAACTTCCGTGCCATTAAAAGACCTCGCAAAAGTCTTCGTGATTTCTTTATTGTAACCTCTGAATTTCTGAATGAACCGTAGCCACCGTGCCATCCTTAGTATGCTTTTCAACTGCAGATACCCCTCTATGAATTTTGGCCCTTCCGGTTCTGCTCTTAACAAAAGACCCATTCCTTTCCTCCTGCCTTAAAATACGTCTACATGAGTAAGGGATGAATGGAGGTGAAATGGTTGTGTTAGCGGGGAATGGAAAAGGTTTATGGAGAAAAACCAGTGATTGTAAATGGAAAAAACAGAGAACAGGTAGCGGAAATGAGTTCACGGAGCGGAGTGGAGGCTTATGTGAACAGGGTAGAAATACAAATGTAACTTCGATGGAATAGCAGGGGAGTAAAGTGAGCCCGGAAGAGTTTTGAACTAGATGGATGCGGAATAGACGTTAGCATGCTCATAAAATGGCTGCAGAATTTGTGTGGCAGAGAAGAGCCATGATCAAATCAATTATGTCCCCATAATTACCCGGTTCGGCAGGTGGAATGCCAACATACCAAAAAACATGAGTTAAATTTGGAGGCTGATCATGAGGCCATTTAAAAATTAATGCAAGGTTCGTGGAGGAATCATGTAAAGGTCGTGGAGTGGTTATGGAAGCTATCAAGGAAAATCATTACATATAATAGAGCTAGTGGTTTTATAACTATATAGAATTGTGCTTTAAAATGCTATTTGAAATAAATCTTACTCATACCTTGGAATTTTTGCCACTTCCGTCCATTAACCGTTGATTACCTGCTTCCTGTTGGTGCCTTAGGTGCTTTATATATTCAACATATTTTCCTTTCTCATACCTACATTTGGTTCCCATTATTATTTGGCTAACATCTGACTGTCAGTGTTGAATAACAGAGTATTAGCTGCGGAATTAACAACTAGCCGCGGAATCAGTTTGTAACTGCGGAAACTGACATAGTTGACATATGACTGAATGGAGATGGATGAATGATGACTGAGTGAATGCAAATTGGTCATAAAAGAAATTTTATTGGCGGAATATGATGATGAAATGAAACAAAATGAAGTGAAGTGAAGTGAAATGAAGCGAAATGGAGTGAAATGAAGTGAAGTGACATGAGACTATAAAGTGAGAGAGAGACCTTTTTTTTAAGAAAATATAGGGTGTCGGAAGGTTCTGATTTTCGCCCTATATTTTATGTATAAGACTGCCAATTAGTGATTGGTTTTCAGGCTTATACAATTTATTTTTTTATTTTTTTATTTCAAACAGAGAATGAACAAGGACTAAGCTGGTGGAGAAGAAGGATTCTTCGTCACCAGCCTTATTGCAGAATTATCCTGAAAGATTTTGATAAATTCCTCCTTTGAGAGTGGCTTATGATAGATCTTTAATCGTGACCATTCACAATAAGAGGAGTTTGATATTCATCAATGGTTTTGATTCTTACCGCTCCATTTCTAAAGACTTTGTCGATCTCATATGGCCCAAGCCGATGAGTTTGAAATTTACCTTTGAAATCCCTGAACTTGAAATCAAATAGCAATGCCCAATCTCATTCTTGAAACTTTTTCTCTTTGATGTATTTGTCATGCCACTTAGCTCTTTGATATTGAACTAGATCAATTCTTAGGATTGCCTCTTTTCTGATTTCATCTAATTCATTCAACTGCTCCATTCTATGCTTTTGGGCTTCTTATAGATCCATTCCCAACTGAACTGCCATCTTGAAAGTTTTAACTTGGAACTCAATGGGGAGAAGGACTTCTTTCCCATAAACAAGTTCATAGGGAGAATGTCTTGTTTTATTCCTCCATGTAGTTCTATAGGCCCATAAGTCTTCAGGAAGCCTTTCTGCCCAATCTCTTCTGTGTAGATGAACAGTCTTGCTAATGATGCCTTCAAGAACATTGTTTGTAGACTCCACTTGACCATTTGCTTGCAGATGGTAAGGAGTAGATTTTTTGTGCTTGATTTTGTATTCTTCCGTCAGCGTCTCCACCAAGTTGGATGTGAATTGACCTCCCTGATCTGTCACAATTTCTCTTGGAACACCAAAGCAAGTAAAAATATCCTCATAAAGAAAACTAATAACTGAATGCTCAGTGGCAGAAAATAATGCTCTGGCTTCTACCCATTTAGTGACATAATCAGTACATACCAATATATACTTTCTTTGTTTATATGGTGGGTTAATAGGTCCAATGAAGTCTAAAGCCCATTTTTCAAAGGGTTCTATGAGTACCTGTGGCTGCAATGGCATTTCATTCGAAAGGGTAGGTTTCCCTACTCTTTGGCAGTTGTCACACCTTTTGACATATTGTTTTGCATCTTTGAAGAGGGATGGCCAATAATATCCTAAAGATAGGATTTTATAGGTTGTCCTTTTGTCAGCAAAGTGTATGTCGCATGGTTCATCATGACATACTTTGAGGTTATCAGGCATTTCATTTTCCCTAACACATCTTCTGATCACAAGATTTGGCCCTATTTTAAACAATTCATTAGAAATCCATGAATATTTTGAACTCTCCTGAATAATCTTTCTTCTTTCACTAGGAAATAAATGTGGAGGTAGTTTCCTTGTAACCAAATAGTTAGCTATATCTGTATACCAAGGGGTCTTAGTAGTTACTGCAAATAAATATTCATCAGGAAACTTGTCCTCTACAGGAGAATCTTCTTTAGTATTCTGAATCCTAGACAAGAAATCAGCTACTGTATTTTGTTTCCCTGGTCTATCCAACACAGTAATATTGAATTCCTGTAAAAGTAGGAGCCACATTGTAAATCTGCCATTAGTAATAAGTTTGTTCATTAGATATCTCATTGCAGAATGATCAGTATCAATAAGAGTTTCATAGCCTATTATATAATGTCTGAACTTATTAATTGCATGAAAAACAGCTAAGAACTCTTTTTCAATCACAGTATAGTTCAACTCAATGGGAGTTAAATTTTTACTGGTATAGTAAATGACATAAGGAACTAAATATTTTTGTCCCAACACAGCCCCTAAAGTTGTATTTGAAGCATCTGTAGAAATATGGAAAGGAAGTTTCCAATTTGGTCCTCTCAAGGTGGGCGCTTTAGATATTCTTGTTTTCAAAGTTTCAAATGTTGATTGGCAATCAAGAACCCATTTAAATTCATAGTCTTTTCTAAGTAGTTTAAAGAGTGGAGATGCTATTTTGGTTAAGTTTTCTATAAATCTTATATAATATCCAGTAAATCCCAGAAAACTTCTAACATATTTTTGACAATTTGGAGTAGGTAACTTGGAGATGACTTCGACTTTTGATTTATCAACTTTAATCCCATCCCCTGAAATATGATTTCCTAAAACAATACCTTCAATAAACATCATAAAGCATTTTTCATGGCTTAATGAAAAGTTTGTTTCTTTACATCTTATAAGGACTTTTTCCAAATTTTCTAATGCCTCTTCAAACGAATCACCATAAACTATAAAATCATCCATATAAACCTCTACACAATCACAGATTGGATCAGAAAAAATTCCTAGTACTGCTCTTTGGAATGTTACAGGTGCATTACATAATCCAAAAGAAAGCACTCGATAAGCAGAAGTTCCCCATGAATAGGTAAATGTGGTCTTATCCTGAACTTCAGGTGCTACCTGAATTTGATTATAACCACTAAAACCATCCAGAAATGAAAAGTACTTTTTGCCTGCTAATGTATCTAATACTTGATCGATAAAGGGCAAAGGAAAGTGATCCTCCAAAGTTTCTTTATTCAATTCCTTGTAATCAATGCATACCCTCCATTTATCATTATTTTTAGGTACTATAACCAAAGGAGAAACCCATCGGCTATCTGAAATTGGATAAATGAAGTTTACATTGAGTAATTTTTGGAGCTCTTCTTTCACTATCTCCCTAAGATTTGG